>MU847466.1:0-91846 GCA_032690845.1 Eleusine coracana subsp. coracana | reverse complement strand
GACTCGCCCACCGTATCATGAACCGCACCTAGACTCTAGAGTTTATGGGTACACAAGGAACCATGAAAGGTAACCCACATCCCTCGGCCACACAGTTCAGCACATGGTGGTGTAAGCACATGAAAATGAGACCTATAACCTAAAACGAGCGTAACTTTGCATCTGTTGTCCGTTTGGGGCATACTTTTTTTCTAGAAAGTTGCGGTGAGGCCAACACCGACAAAAAGCAAAATTCAATGAGTAGAATAGTATAAAATTATATTAAAAATAAATACTTCCCTATGGTGAAGATATTTCCCCGAGTACGTCCTACTACTAGCATGTTACATTCAATACAACATCAAACTCAATCGCGGTGGATGACTCGCCCAACCTATCATGAACTGCGCCTAGACTACCGCATTTATGGGTACACAAGGAACCATGGAAGGTAACCCACATCAATCGGGCACGCGGTTCATCACACCGTGGATGTAAGCACACGAAAAAGGAGACCAAAACCTAAAACGAGCATAACTTTTGCATCCGTTGTCCGATCGGGGCATACTTTTTTTTCTAGAAAGCTTGCAGCAAGGCCAACACCGACAAAAAGCGAAATTCAAAGAGTAGAATAGTATATAATTTTTTACAAATAAATACTTCCCTATGGTTGAGATACCACCCCAGATACCTCCTATTGCCAGCATGTTACATTCAATACAGCATCGAACTCCATCACGGTAGAGACTCGCCCACCGTATCATGAACCGCACCTAGACTCTAGAGTTTATGGGTACACAAGGAACCATGAAAGGTAACCCACATCCCTCGGCCACACAGTTCAGCACATGGTGGGTGTAAGCACATGAAAAATGAGACCTATAACCTAAAACGAGCGTAACTTTTGCATCTGTTGTCCGTTCGGGGCATACTTTTTTTCTAGAAAGTTTGCGGTGAGGCCAACACCGACAAAAAGCAAATTCAATGAGTAGAATAGTATAAATTATATTAAAAATAAATACTTCCCTATGGTCAAGATATTTCCCCGAGTACGTCCTACTACTAGCATGTTACATTCAATACAACATCAAACTCAATCGCGGTGGATGACTCGCCCAACCTATCATGAACTGCGCCTAGACTACCGCATTTATGGGTACACAAGGAACCATGGAAGGTAACCCACATCAATCGGGCACGCGGTTCATCACACCGTGGATGTAAGCACACGAAAAAGGAGACTAATAACCTAAAACGAGCATAACTTTTGCATCCGTTGTCCGATCGGGGCGTACTTTTTTTTTCTAGAAAGCTTGCAGCAAGGCCAACATCGATAAAAAGTGAAATTCAAAGAGTAGAATAGTTTTACAAAATAAATACTTCCCTATGGTTAGATACCACCCCGAATACCTCCTATTGCCAGCATGTTACATTCAATACAGCATCGAACTCCATCACGGTAGAAGACTCGCCCACCGTATCATGAACCACGCCTAGACTCTAGAGTTTATGGGTACACAAGGAACCATGGAAGGTAACCCACATCCCTCGGCCACACGGTTCAGCACACCGTGGGTGTAAGCACACGAAAAATGAGACCTATAGCCTAAAACGAGCGTAACTTTTGCATCTGTTGTCCATTCGGGGCATACTTTTTTTCTAGAAAGTTTGCGGTGAGGCCAACACCGACAAAAAGCAAAATTCAAAGAGTAGAATAGTATATAATTATATTAAAAATAAATACTTCCCTATGGTTGAGATACCGCCCCGAGTACCTCCTACTACTAGCATGTTACATTCAATACAACATCGAACTCCATCGCGGTGGAGGACTCGCCAACCATATCATGAACCGCGCCTAGACTACCGCATTTATGGGTACACAAGGAACCATGGAAGGTAACCCACATCAATCAGGCATGTAGTTCATCACATCGTGGATGTAAGCACATGAAAAAGGAGACCAATAACCTAAAACGAGGATAACTTTTGCATCCGTTGTCCGATCGGGGCGTACTTTTTTTTTCTAGAAAGCTTGCAGCGAGGCCAACACCGACAAAAAGCGAAATTCAAAGAGTAGAATAGTTTATAATTTTTTACAAAAAAAATACTTCCCTATGATTGAGATACCACCCCGAATACCTCCTACTACGAGCATGTTATATTCAATACAGCATCGAACTCCATCGCGGTAGAGGACTCGCCCACCGTATCATGAACCCCGCCTAGACTCTAGAATTTATGGGTACACAAGGAACCATGGAAGGTAACCCACATCCCTCGGCCACACGGTTCAGCACACTGTGGGTGTAAGCACACGAAAAATGAGACCTATAACCTAAAATGAGCGTAACTTTTGCATCTGTTGTCCGTTCGGGGCATACTTTTTTTCTTGAAAGTTTGCGGTGAGGCCAACACCGACAAAAGGCAAAATTCAAAGAGTAGAATAGTATATAATTTTATTAAAAATAAATACTTCCCTATGGTCGAGATATCGCCCCGAGTACCTCCTACTATTAGCATGTTACATTCAATACAACATCGAACTCCATTGCGGTGGAGGACTCGCCCACCATATCATGAACCGCGCCTAGACTACCGCATTTATGGGTACACAAGGAACCATGGAAGGTAACCCACATCAATCAGGCATGTGCTTCATCACACCGTGGATGTAAGCACACGAAAGAGGAGACCAATGACCTAAAACGAGCATAACTTTTGCATCCGTTGTCTGATCGGGGCGTACTTTTTTTTTCTAGAAAGCTTGCAGCGAGGACAACACCGACAAAAAGAGAAATTCAAAGAGTAGAATAGTATATATTTTTTACAAAATAAATACTTCCCTATGGTTGAGATACCACCCCGAATACCTCCTATTGCAAGCATGTTACATTCAATACAGCATCGAACTCCATCGCGGTAGAGGACTCGCCCACCGTATCATGAACCGCGCCTAGACTCTAGAGATCATGGGTACACAAGGAACCATGGAAGGTAACCCACATCCCTCGGCCTCGCGGTTTAGCACACCGTGGGTGTAAGCACACGAAAAATGAGACCTATAACCCAAAACGAGCGTAACTTTTGCATCCTTTGTCTGTTCGGGGCATACTTTTTTTCTAGAAGGTTTGTGGCGAGGCCAACACCGACAAAAAGCAAAATTAAAAGAGTAGAATAGTATATAATTTTATTAAAAATAAATACTTCCCTATGGATGAGATATCCGCCCCGAGTACCTCCTACTATTAGCATGTTACATTCAATACAACATCGAACTCCATTGCGGTGGAGGACTCGCCCACCATATCATGAACCGCGCCTAGACTACCGCATTTATGGGTACACAAGGAACCATGGAAGGTAACCCACATCAATCAGGCATGTGCTTCATCACACCGTGGATGTAAGCACACGAAAGAGGAGACCAATGACCTAAAACGAGCATAACTTTTGCATCCGTTGTCTGATCGGGGCGTACTTTTTTTTTCTAGAAAGCTTGCAGCGAGGACAACACCGACAAAAAGAGAAATTCAAAGAGTAGAATAGTATATATTTTTTACAAAATAAATACTTCCCTATGGTTGAGATACCACCCCGAATACCTCCTATTGCAAGCATGTTACATTCAATACAGCATCGAACTCCATCGCGGTAGAGGACTCGCCCACCGTATCATGAACCGCGCCTAGACTCTAGAGATCATGGGTACACAAGGAACCATGGAAGGTAACCCACATCCCTCGGCCTCGCGGTTTAGCACACCGTGGGTGTAAGCACACGAAAAATGAGACCTATAACCCAAAACGAGCGTAACTTTTGCATCCTTTGTCTGTTCGGGGCATACTTTTTTTCTAGAAGGTTTGTGGCGAGGCCAACACCGACAAAAAGCAAAATTCAAAGAGTAGAATAGTATATAATTTTATTAAAAATAAATACTTCCCTATGGATGAGATACCGCCCCGAGTACCTCCTACTATTAGCATGTTACATTCAATACAACATCGAACTCCATTGCGGTGGAGGACTCGCCCACCATATCATGAACCGCGCCTAGACTACCGCATTTATGGGTACACAAGGAACCATGGAAGGTAACCCACATCAATCAGGCATGTGCTTCATCACACCGTGGATGTAAGCACACGAAAGAGGAGACCAATGACCTAAAACGAGCATAACTTTTGCATCCGTTGTCTGATCGGGGCGTACTTTTTTTTTCTAGAAAGCTTGCAGCGAGGACAACACCGACAAAAAGAGAAATTCAAAGAGTAGAATAGTATATAATTTTTTACAAAAAAAATACTTCCCTATGGTTGAGATACCACCCCGAATACCTCCTACTACCAGCATGTTACATTCAATACAACATCGAACTCCATCGCGGTAGAGGACTCGCCCACCGTATCATGAACCCCGCCTAGACTCTAGAGTTTATGGGTACATAAGGAACCATCGAAGGTAACCCACATCCGTCGGCCACACGGTTCAGCACACTGTGGGTGTAAGCACACGAAAAATGAGACCTATAACCTAAAATGAGCGTAACTTTTGCATCTGTTGTCCGTTCGGGGCATACTTTTTTTCTTGAAAGTTTGCGGTGAGGCCAACACCGACAAAAGGCAAAATTCAAAGAGTAGAATAGTATATAATTTTATTAAAAATAAATACTTCCCTATGGTCGAGATATCGCCCTGAGTACCTCCTACTATTAGCATGTTACATTCAATACAACATCAAACTCCATTGCAGTGGAGGACTCGCCCACCATATCATGAACCGCGCCTGGACTACCGCATTTATGGGTACACAAGGAACCATGGAAGGTAACCCACATCAATCAGGCATGTGCTTCATCACACCGTGGATGAAAGCACACGAAAAAGGAGACCAATGACCTAAAACGAGCATAACTTTTGCATCCGTTGTCTGATAGGGGCGTACTTTTTTTTTCTAGAAAGCTTGCAGCGAGGCCAACACCGACAAAAAGCAAAATTCAAAGAGTAGAATAGTATATAATTTTTTACAAAATAAATACTTCCCTATGGTTGAGATACCACCCCGAATACCTCCTATTGCCAGCATGTTACATTCAATACAGCATCGAACTCCATCGCGGTAGAGGACTCGCCCACCGTATCATGAACCGCGCCTAGACTCTAGAGATCATGGGTACACAAGGAACCATGGAAGGTAACCCACATCCCTCGGCCTCGCGGTTTAGCACACCGTGGGTGTAAGCACACGAAAAATGAGACCTATAACCCAAAACGAGCGTAACTTTTGCATCCTTTGTCTGTTCGGGGCATACTTTTTTTCTAGAAGGTTTGTGGCGAGGCCAACACCGACAAAAAGCAAAATTCAAAGAGTAGAATAGTATATAATTTTATTAAAAATAAATACTTCCCTATGGTTGAGATACCGCCCCGAGTACCTCCTACTACTAGCATGTTACATTCAATACAACGTCGAACTCCATCGCGGTGGAGGACTCGCCCACCATATCCTGAACCGCGCCTAGAGTACCGCATTTATGGGTACACAAGGAACCATGGAAGGTAACCCATATCAATCAGGCACTGCAGTTCATCACATCAGTGGATGTAAGCACATGAAAAGGAGACCAATAACCTAAAACGAGGATAACTTTTGCATCCGTTGTCCGATCGGGGCATACTTTTTTTTTCTGAGAAAGCTTGCAGCGAGGCCAACACCGACAAAAAGAGAAATTCAAAGAGTAGAATAGTATATAATTTTTTACAAAAAAAATACTTCCCTATGGTTGAGATACCACCCCGAATACCTCCTACTACCAGCATGTTACATTCAATACAGCATCGAACTCCATCGCGGTAGAGGACTCGCCCACCGTATCATGAACCCCGCCTAGACTCTAGAGTTTATGGGTACATAAGGAACCATCGGAAGGTAACCCACATCCGTCGGCCACACGGTTCAGCACACTGTGGGTGTAAGCACACGAAAAATGAGACCTATAACCTAAAATGAGCGTAACTTTTGCATCTGTTGTCCGTTCGGGGCATACTTTTTTTCTTGAAAGTTTGCGGTGAGGCCAACACCGACAAAAGGCAAAATTCAAAGAGTAGAATAGTATATAATTTTATTAAAAATAAATACTTCCCTATGGTCGAGATATCGCCCTGAGTACCTCCTACTATTAGCATGTTACATTCAATACAACATCAAACTCCATTGCAGTGGAGGACTCGCCCACCATATCATGAACCGCGCCTGGACTACCGCATTTATGGGTACACAAGGAACCATGGAAGGTAACCCACATCAATCAGGCATGTGCTTCATCACACCGTGGATGAAAGCACACGAAAAAGGAGACCAATGACCTAAAACGAGCATAACTTTTGCATCCGTTGTCTGATAGGGGCGTACTTTTTTTTTCTAGAAAGCTTGCAGCGAGGCCAACACCGACAAAAAGCAAAATTCAAAGAGTAGAATAGTATATAATTTTTTACAAAATAAATACTTCCCTATGGTTGAGATACCACCCCGAATACCTCCTATTGCCAGCATGTTACATTCAATACAGCATCGAACTCCATCGCGGTAGAGGACTCGCCCACCGTATCATGAACCGCGCCTAGACTCTAGAGATCATGGGTACACAAGGAACCATGGAAGGTAACCCACATCCCTCGGCCTCGCGGTTTAGCACACCGTGGGTGTAAGCACACGAAAAATGAGACCTATAACCCAAAACGAGCGTAACTTTTGCATCCTTTGTCTGTTCGGGGCATACTTTTTTTCTAGAAGGTTTGTGGCGAGGCCAACACCGACAAAAAGCAAAATTCAAAGAGTAGAATAGTATATAATTTTATTAAAAATAAATACTTCCCTATGGTTGAGATACCGCCCCGAGTACCTCCTACTACTAGCATGTTACATTCAATACAACGTCGAACTCCATCGCGGTGGAGGACTCGCCCACCATATCCTGAACCGCGCCTAGAGTACCGCATTTATGGGTACACAAGGAACCATGGAAGGTAACCCATATCAATCAGGCACGCAGTTCATCACATCATGGATGTAAGCACATGAAAAAGGAGACCAATAACCTAAAACGAGGATAACTTTTGCATCCGTTGTCCGATCGGGGCATACTTTTTTTTTGAGAAAGCTTGCAGCGAGGCCAACACCGACAAAAAGAGAAATTCAAAGAGTAGAATAGTATATAATTTTTTACAAAAAAAATACTTCCCTATGATTGAGATACCACCCCGAATACCTCCTACTACCAGCATGTTACATTCAATACAGCATCGAACTCCATCGCGGTAGAGGACTCGCCCACCGTATCATGAACCCTGCCTAGACTCTAGAGTTTATGGGTACATAAGGAACCATGGAAGGTAACCCACATCCCTCGGTCACACGGTTCAGCACACTGTGGGTGTAAGCACACAAAAAATGAGACCTATAACCTAAAATGAGCGTAACTTTTGCATCTGTTGTCCGTTCGGGGCATACTTTTTTTCTTGAAAGTTTGCGGTGAGGCCAACACCGACAAAAGGCAAAATTCAAAGAGTAGAATAGTATATAATTTTATTAAAAATAAATACTTCCCTATGGTCGAGATATCGCCCCGAGTACCTCCTACTATTAGCATGTTACATTCAATACAACATCAAACTCCATTGCGGTGGAGGACTCGCCCACCATATCATGAACCGCGCCTAGACTACCGCATTTATGGGTACACAAGGAACCATGGAAGGTAACCCACATCAATCAGGCATGTGCTTCATCACACCGTGGATGTAAGCACACGAAAGAGGAGACCAATGACCTAAAACGAGCATAACTTTTGCATCTGTTGTCTGATTGGGGCGTACTTTTTTTTTCTAGAAAGCTTGCAGCGAGGCCAACACCGACAAAAAGAGAAATTCAAAGAGTAGAATAGTATATAATTTTTTACAAAATAAATACTTCCCTGTGGTTGAGATACTGCCCTGAATACCTCCTACTGATAGCATGTTACATTCAATACAACATCGAACTCCATCGCGGTGGAGTACTCGCCCACCGTATCATGAACCGTGCCTAGACTCTCGAGTTTATGGGTACACAAGGAACCATGGAAGGTAACCCATATCCCTCGGCCACGCGGTTCAGCACACCGTGGGTGTAAGCACACGAAAAATAAGACCTATAACCTAAAACGAGCGTAACTTTTGCATTCGTTATCCATTTGGGGCATACTTTTTTTCTAGAAAGCTTGCGGCAAGGCCAACACCGACAAAAAGCAAAATTCAAAGAGTAGAATAGTATATAATATTATTAAAAATAAATACTTCCCTATGGGTGAGATACCGCCCCGAGTACCTCCTACTGCTAGCATGTTACATTCAATACAACATCGAACTCCATCGTGGTGGAGGACTCGCCCACCATATGATGAACCGCGCCTAGACTACCGCATCTAGGGTACACAAGGAACCATGAAAGGTAACCCACATCAATCGGGCACGCGGTTCATCACACCGTGGATGTAAGCACACAAAAAAGGAGACCAATAACCTAAAACGAGGATAACTTTTGCATCCGTTGTCTGATCAGGGTGTAGTTTTTTTTTAGAAAGCATGCAGCGAGGTCAACACTGACAAAAAGAAAAATTCATAGAGTACAATAGTATATAATATTTCATAAAATAAATACTTCCCTATGGTTGAGATACCGCCCCGAATACCTCCTACTACCAGCATGTTACATTCAATACAACATCCAACTCCATCGCGGTGGAGGACTCGCCCACCGTATCATTATCGCACCTAGACTACCGCATTTATGGGTACACAAGAAACCATGGAAGGTAACCCAGATCAATGGGGCACGCGGTTCATCACACCGTGGATGTAAGCACACGAAAAAGGAGACCAATAACCTAAAACGAGGATAACTTTTGCATCCGTTGTCCGGTCGGGACATACTTTTTTTTCTAGAAAGCTTGCAACGAGGCCAACACTGACAAAAAGTGAAATTTTCAAAGAGTAGAATAGTATATAATTTTTTAAAAAATAAATACTTCCCTATGGTTGAGATGCCGCCCCAAATACCTCCTACTGCCAGCATGTTACATTCAATATAACATCGAACTCCATCGTGATGGAGCACTCGCCCACCATATCATGAACCGCGCCTAGACTCTTGAGTTTATGGGTACACAAGGAACCATGGAAGGTAACCCACATCCCTCGGCCACACGGTTCAGCACACCATGGGTGTAAGCACATGAAAAATGAGACCTATAACCTAAAATGAGCGTAACTTTTGCATCCGTTATCCATTCGGGGCATACTTCTTTTCTAGAAAGCTTGCAGCAAGGCCAACACCGACAAAAAGAAAAATTCAAAGAGTAGAATAGTATATAATATTATTAAAAATAAATAATTCCCTATGGTTGAGATACCACCCTGAGTACCTCCTACTGCTAGCAGTTACATTAAATACAACATCGAACTCCATCACGGTGGAGGACTCGCCCACCGTATCATGATCGCATCTAGAATACCGCATTTATGGGTACACAAGAAACCATGGAAGGTAACCCAGATCAATTGGGCACGCGGTTTATCACACCGTGGATGTAAGCACACAAAAAAGGAGACCAATAACCTAAAAGGAGCATAACTTTTGCATCCGTTGTCCGATCAGGGCGTACTTTTTTTTCTAAAAAGCTTGCAGCGAGGCCAATACTGACAAAAAGTGAAATTCAAAGAGTAGAATAGTATATAATTTTTTACAAAATAAATACTTCCCTATGGTTGAGATACCGCCCCGAATACCTCCTACTGCCAGCATGTTACATTCAATACAACATCAAACTCCATCGTGGTGGAGTACTCGCCCACCATATCATGAACCGCGCCTAGACTCTCGTGTTTATGGGTACACGTGGTTCAGCACACCATGGGTGTAAGCACATGAAAAATGAGACCTATAACCTAAAACGAGCGTAACTTTTGCATCCGTTGTCCGCTTGGGCATACTTTTTTTCTAGAAAGCTTGCGGCGAGGCCAACACCGACAAAAAGCAAAATTCAAAGAGCAGAAGAGTATATAATTTTATTAAAAATATATACTTCCCTATGGTTGAGATACCGCCCGGAGTACCTCCTACTTCGAGCATGTTACATTCAATACAACGTCAAACTCCATCTCGGTGGAGGACTCGCCCACCATATCATGAACCGCGCCAAGACTACCGCATTTATGGGTACACAAGGAACCATGGAAGGTAACCCACATCAATCGGGCATGCGGTTCATCACACCGTGGATGTAAGCACACAAAAAAGGAGGCCAATAACCTAAAACGAGCATAACTTTTGCATCGGTTGTCCGATCAGGGCGTACTTTTTTCTTCTACAAAGCTTGCAGCGAGGCCAACACCAACAAAAAGCAAAATTCAAAGAGTAGAATAGTATATAATTTTTTACAAAATAAATACTTCCCTACGGTTGAGATACCGCCCCGAATACCACCTACTACCAACATGTTATATTCAATACAACATCAAACTCCATCGCGGTGGAGGACTCGCCCACCGTATCATGAACCGCACCTATACTCTCAAGTTTATGGGTACACAAGGAACCATGGAAGGTAACCCACATCCCTCGGCCACACGGTTCAGCACACCATGGGTGTAAGCACATGAAAAATGAGACCTATAACCTAGAATGAGTGTAACTTTTGCATCCGTTATCCATTCGGGGCATACTTCTTTTCTAGAAAGCTTGCAGCAAGGCCAACACCGACAAAAAGAAAAATTCAAAGAGTAGAATAGTATATAATATTATTAAAAATAAATAATTCCCTATGGTTGAGATACCACCCTGAGTACCTCCTACTGCTAGCAGTTACATTCAATACAACATCGAACTCCATCACGGTGGAGGACTCGCCCACCGTATCATGATCGCACCTAGAATACCGCATTTATGGGTACACAAGAAACCATGGAAGGTAACCCAGATCAATTGGGCACGCGGTTTATCACACCGTGGATGTAAGCACACAAAAAAGGAGACCAATAACCTAAAAGGAGCATAACTTTTGCATCCGTTGTCCGATCAGGGCGTACTTTTTTTTCTAAAAAGCTTGCAGCGAGGCCAACACTGACAAAAAGTGAAATTCAAAGAGTAGAATAGTATATAATTTTTTACAAAATAAATACTTCCCTATGGTTGAGATACCGCCCCGAATGCCTCCTACTGCCAGCATGTTATATTCAATACAACATCGAACTCCATCGTGGTGGAGTACTCGCCCACCATATCATGAACCGCGCCTAGACTCTCGAGTTTATGGGTACACGTGGTTCAGCACACCATGGGTGTAAGCACATAAAAAATGAGACCTATAACCTAAAACGAGCGTAACTTTTGCATCCGTTGTCCGCTTGGGCATACTTTTTTTCTAGAAAGCTTGCGGCGAGGCCAACACCGACAAAAAGCAAAATTCAAAGAGCAGAAGAGTATATAATTTTATTAAAAATATATACTTCCCTATGGTTGAGATACCGCCTCGAATACCTCCTACTACCAGCATGTTACATTCAATACAACATCCAACTCCATCGCGGTGGAGGACTCGCCCACCGTATCATGAACCCCGCCTAGACTACCGAGTTTATGGGTACACAAGAAACCATGGAAGGTAACCCACATCCCTTGGCCACGCGATTCAGCACACCGTGGGTGTAAGCACAGGAAAAATTAGACCTATAACCTAAAACAAGTGTAACTTTTGCATCTGTTGTCCATTCAGGGCATACGTTTTTTCTAGAAAGCTTCCGGTGAGGCCAACACCGACAAAAAACAAAATTCAAAGAATAGAATAGTATATAATTTTATTAAAAATAAATACTTCCCTATGGTTGAGATACCGCCCCGAGTACCACCTACTGCTAGCACGTTACATTCAATACAACATCGAACTCCATCGTGGTGGAGTACTCGCCCACCATATCATGAACCGCGCCTCGACTCTTGAGTTTATGGGTACACAAGGAACCATGGAAGGTAACCCACATCCCTCGGCCACACGGTTCAGCACACCATGGGTGTAAGCACATGAAAAATGAGACCTATAACCTAAAATGAGTGTAACTTTTGCATCCGTTATCCATTCGGGTCATACTTCTTTTCTAGAAAGCTTGCAGCAAGGCCAACACCGACAAAAAGAAAAATTCAAAGAGTAGAATAGTATATAATATTATTAAAAATAAATAATTCCCTATGGTTGAGATACCACCCTGAGTACCTCCTACTGCTAGCAGTTACATTCAATACAACATCAAACTCCATCGCGGTGGAGGACTCGCCCACCATATCATGAACCACACCTAGACTACCGATTTTATGGGTACATAAGAAACCATGGAAGGTAACCCACATCAATTGGGCACGCGGTTCATCACACCATGGATGTAAGCACATGAAAAATGAGACCAATAACCTAAAACAAGCATAACATTTGCATCCGTTGTCCGATCAGGGCATACTTTTTTTTTCTACAGAGCTTGCAGTGAGGCCAACATAGACAAAAAGCAAAATTCATAGAGTAGAATAGTATATAATTTTTTACCAAATAAATACTTCCCTATGGTTGAGATACCGCCCTGAATACCTCCTACTACCAGCATGTCACATTCAATACAACATCGAACTCCATCGCGGTGGAGGATTTGCCCACCGTATCATGAACCGCACCTAGACTACCGAGTTTATGGGTACACAAAGAACCATAGAAGGTAACCCACATCCCTCGGCCACGTGGTTCAGCACACCGTGGGTGCAAGCACACGAAAAATGAGACCTATAACCTAAAACGAGCGTAACTTTTGCGTCCCTTGTCTGTTCGGCGCATACTTATTTTCTAGAAAGCTCGTAGCGAGGCCAACACTGACAAAAAGCAAAATTCAAAGAGTATAATAGTATATACTTTTATGCAAAATAAATACTTCCCTATGGTTAAGATACCGCCCCGAGTACCTCCTACTGCTAGCATGTTACATTCAATACAATGTCGAACTCCATTGCGGTGGAGGACTCGCCCACCATATCATGAACCGCGTCTACACTACCGCATTTATGGGTACACAAGGAACCATGGAAGGTAACCCACATCAATCGGGCACGCGGTTCATCACACCATGAATGTAAGCACACGAAAAAGGAGACCAATAACCTAAAACGAGCATAACTTTTGCATCCGTTGTCTGATCAGGGTGTAGTTTTTTTTTTAGAAAGCATGCAGCGAGGTCAACACTGACAAAAAGAAAAATTCATAGAGTATAATAGTATATAATATTTCACAAAATAAATACTTCCCTATGGTTGAGATACCGCCTCGAATACCTCCTACTACCAGCATGTTACATTCAATACAACATCCAACTCCATCGCGGTGGAGGACTCGCCCACCGTATCATGAACCCCGCCTAGACTACCGAGTTTATGGGTACACAAGAAACCATGGAAGGTAACCCACATCCCTTGGCCACGCGATTCAGCACACCGTGGGTGTAAGCACAGGAAAAATTAGACCTATAACCTAAAACAAGTGTAACTTTTGCATCTGTTGTCCATTCAGGGCATACGTTTTTTCTAGAAAGCTTCCGGTGAGGCCAACACCGACAAAAAACAAAATTCAAAGAATAGAATAGTATATAATTTTATTAAAAATAAATACTTCCCTATGGTTGAGATACCGCCCCGAGTACCACCTACTGCTAGCACGTTACATTCAATACAACATCGAACTCCATCGTGGTGGAGTACTCGCCCACCATATCATGAACCGCGCCTCGACTCTTGAGTTTATGGGTACACAAGGAACCATGGAAGGTAACCCACATCCCTCGGCCACACGGTTCAGCACACCATGGGTGTAAGCACATGAAAAATGAGACCTATAACCTAAAATGAGCGTAACTTTTGCATCCGTTATCCATTCGGGGCATACTTCTTTTCTAGAAAGCTTGCATCAAGGCCAACACCGACAAAAAGAAAAATTCAAAGAGTAGAATAGTATATAATATTGTTAAAAATAAATACTTCCCTATGGTTGAGATACCACCCTGAGTACCTCCTACTGCTAGCAGTTACATTCAATACAACATCAAACTCCATCACAGTGGAGGACTCGCCCACCGTATCATGATCGCACCTAGAATACCGCATTTATGGGTACACAAGAAACCATGGAAGGTAACCCAGATCAATCGGGCATGCGGTTCATCACACCGTGGATGTAAGCACACGAAAAAAGAGACCAATAACCTAAAACGAGCATAACTTTTGCATCCGTTGTCCGATCAGGGCATACTTTTTTTTCTAAAAAGCTTGCAGCAAGGCCAACACTGACAAAAAGTGAAATTCAAAGAGTAGAATAGTATATAATTTTTTACAAAATAAATACTTCCCTATGGTTGAGATACCGCACCGAATATCTCCTACTGCCAGCATGTTACATTCAATACAACATCGAACTCCATCGCGGTGGAGGACTCGCCCACCATATCATGAACCGCACCTAGACTCTCGAGTTTATGGGTACGTGCGGTTTAGCACACCATGGGTGTAAGCATATGAAAAATTAGACCTATAAGCTAAAACGAGCGTAACTTTTGCATCCATTGTCCGCTTGGGCATACTCTTTTTCTAGAAAGCTTCCGGCAAGGCCAACACCGACAAGAAGCAAAATTCAAAGAGCAGAAGAGTATATAATTTTATTTAAAATATATACTTCCCTATGGTTGAGATACCGCCCCGAGTACCTCCTACTTCGAGCATGTTACATTCAATAAAACGTCAAACTCCATCACGGTGGAGGACTCGTCCACCATATCATGAACCGCGCCAAGACTACCGCATTTATGGGTACACAAGGAACCATGGAAGGTAACCCACATTAATCGGGCATGCGGTTCATCACACCGTGGATGTAAGCACACAAAAAAGGAGACCAATAACCTAAAACGAGCATAACTTTTGCATCGGTTGTCCGATCAGGGCGTACTTTTTTTTCTAGAAAGCTTGCAGCGAGGCCAACACCAACAAAAAGCAAAATTCAAAGAGTAGAATAGTATATAATTTTTTACAAAATAAATACTTCCCTACGGTTGAGATATCGCCCCGAATACCACCTACTGCCAACATGTTATATTCAATACAACATCAAACTCCATCGCGGTGGAGGACTCGCCCACCGTATGATGAACCGCACCTAGGATGTAAGCACACGAAAAATGAGACATATAACCTAAAACGAGCGTAACTTTTGCATCCGTTATCCGCTCGGGGCATAGTTTTTTTCTAGAAAGCTTGCGGCGAGGCCAACACCGACAAAAAGCAAAATTCAAAGAGTATATAATTTCATTAAAAATAAATACTTCCCTATGGTTGAGACACCGCCCCGAGTACCTCTGCTAGCATGTTACATTCAATACAACGTTGAACTCAATCGCGGTGGAGGACTCGTCCACCATATCATGAACCGCGCCTAGACTACCGCATTTATGGGTACACAAGGAACCATGGAAGGTAACCCACATTGCTCGGGCACGCGGTTCATCACACCATGGATGTAAGCACAAGAAAAATGAGACCTATAACCTAAAACGAGCGTAACTTTTGCATCCGTTGTTCGCTCGGGGCATACTTTTTATTCTAGAAAGCTTGCGGCGATGCCAACATCGACGAAAAAGCAAAATTCAAGAGTAGAAGAGTATATAATTTTATTAAAAATAAATACTTCCCTATGGTTGAGATACCGCCCTGAGTACCTCCTACTGCTAGCATGTTACATTCAATACAACGTCGAACTCCATCACGGTGGAGGACTCGCCCACCATATCATGAACCGCACCTAGACTACCGCATTTATGGGTACACAAGGAACCATGGAAGGTAACCCACATCCCTCGGCCACGCGGTTCAACACATCGTGGGTGTAAGCACACGAAAAATGAGACCTATAACCTAAGACGAGCGTAACTTTTGCGTCCCTTGTCCTGATCGGCGCATACTTTTTTTTCTAGAAAGCTTGCAGCGAGGCCAACACCGACAAAAAGAAAAATTCAAAGAGTATAATAGTATATAATTTCATTAAAAAGAAATACTTCCCTATGGTTGAGATATCGCCCCGAGTACCTTCTACTGCTAGCATGTTACATTCAGTACAACGTCGAACTCCAACGCGGTGGAGGACTCGCCCACCATATCATGAACCGCGCCTAGACTACTGCATTTATGCGTACACAAGGAACCATGGAAGGTAACCCACATCAATCAAGCACGCTGTTCATCACACCGTGGATGTAAGAGCACGAAAAATGAGACGTATAACCTAAAACGAGCGTAACTTTTGCATCCGTTGTCCGCTCGGGGCATACTTTTTTTCTAGAAAGCTTGCGGCGAGGCCAACACCGACAAAAAGCAAAATTCAAAGAGTAGAAGAGTATAGAATTTTATTAAAAATAAATACTTCCCTATGGTTGAGATACCGCCCTGAGTACCTCCTACTGATAGCATGTTACATTCAATACAACGTCGAACTGCATCGTGGTGGCGGACTCGCCCACCATATCATGAACCGCACCTAGACTACCGCATTTATGGGTACACAAGGAACCATGGAAGGTAACCCGCATCAATCGGGCATGCGGTTCATCACACCGTGGATGTAAGCACACGAAAAACATGACCAATAACCTAAAACAAGCATAACTTTTGCATCCGTTGTTTGATCGGGGCATATTTGTTTTTTCTACAGAGCTTGCAGCGAGGCCAACACAGACAAAAAGCAAAATTCAAAGAGTAGAATAATATATAATTTTCTACAAAATAAATACTTCCCTATGGTTGAGATACCGCCCCGAATACCTCCTACTACCAGCATGTTACATTCAATACTGCATTGAACTCCATCGCGGTGGAGGATTTGCCCACCGTATCATGAACCGCGCCTAGGCTATCGAGTTTATGGGTACACAAGGAACCATGGAAGGTAACCCACATCCCTCGGCCACGCGGTGCTGACGTGGGTGTAAGCACATGAAAAATAAGACCTATAACCTAAAACAAGCATAACTTTTGCGTCCCTTGTCCGTTTCGGCGCATCCTTTTTTTCTAGAAAGCTTGCAGGCGAGGCCAACACCGATAAAAAGCAAAATTCAAAGAGTAGAGTAGTATATAATTTTATTAAAAATAAATACTTCCCTATGGTTTGAGATACCGCCCTGAGTACCTCCTACTGCTAGCATGTTACATTCAATACAATCGAACTCCATCGCGGTGGAGGACTCGCCCACCATATCATGTACCGTGCCTAGACTACCGCATTTATGGGTACACAAGGAACCATGGAAGGTAACCCACATCAATCGGGCACGTGGTTCATCACACTGTGGATGTAAGCACACGAAAAATGAGACCTATAACCTAAAACGAGCAACACTTTTGCATCTATTGTCTGTTCGGGGCATACATTTTTATTCTAGAAAGCTTGCAGCGAGGCCAACACCGACGAAAAGCAAAATTCAAGGAGTAGAAGAGTATATAATTTTATTAAAAATAAATACTTCCCTATGGTTGAGATACCACCCCGAGTACCTCCTACTGCTAGCATGTTACATTCAATATAACGTCGAACTCCATCGCAGTGGAGGACTCGCCCACCATATCATGAACCGCGCCTAGACTACCGCATTTATGGGTACACAAGGAACCATGGAAGGTAACCCACATCCCTCGGCCACGCGGTTCAGCACACCGTGGGTGTAAGCACATGAAAAATGAGACCTATAACCTTAAACGAGCGTAACTTCTGCATCCGTTGTCTGATCGGGGCATACTTTTTTTTTCTAGAAAGCTTGCAGCGAGGCCAACACCGACAAAAACCAAAATTCAAAGAGTAGAATAGTATATAATTTTTTACTAAATAAATACTTCCCTATGGTTGAGATACCGCCCCGAATACCTCCTACTACCAGCATGTTACATTCAATACAGCATCGAACTCCATCGCGGTGGAGGACTCACCCATCGTATCATGAACCGTGCCTAGACTCTCGATGGGTACACAAGGAACCGTGGAAGGTAACCCACATCCCTCGGCCATGCGTTTCAGCACACCGTGGGTGTAAGCACACGAAAAATGAGACCTATAACCTAAAACAAGCGTAGTTTTTGCATCCGTTATCCGTTCAGGGCATACTTTTTTTCTAGAAAGCTTGCGGTGAGGCCAACACCGACAAAAAGCAAGATTCAAAGAGTAGAAGAGTATATAATTTTATTAAAAATAAATACTTCCCTATGGTTGAGATATCATCCCAAGTACCTCCTACTGTTAGCATGTTATATTCAATACAATGTCGAACTCCATCGCGGTGGAGGACTCGCCCACCACATCATGAGCCGCGCCTAGACTACCATAATTATGGGTACACAAGAAACCATGGAAGGTAACCCACATCAATCGGGCACGTAGTTCATCACACCGTGGATGTAAGCACACGAAAAAGGAGACCAATAACCTAAAATGAGCATAACTTTTGCATCCGTTGTCTGATCGAGGCATACTTTTTTTTCTAGAAAGCTTGCAGCGAGGCCAACATAGACAAAAAGTCAAATTAAAAGAGTAGAATAGGATATAATTGTTTAGAAAATAAACATTTCCCTATGGTTGAGATACCACCCTGAATTCCTTCTACTAGCAGCATGTTACATTCAATACAGCATCGAACTCCATCGCGGTGGAGGATTTGCCCACCGTATCATGAACCGCGCCTAGACTATCGATTTTATGGGTACACAAGGAACCATGGAAGGTAACCCACATCTCTCGGCCACGCGGTTCAGCACACAGTGGGTGTAAGCACACAAAAAATAAGACCTATAACCTAAAACAAGCATAACTTTTGCGTCCCTTGTCCGTTTGGGGCATCCTTTTTTTCTAGAAAGCTTGCGGCGAGGCCAACACCGATAAAAAGCAAAATTCAAAGAGTAGAGTAGTATATAATTTTATTAAAAATAAATACTTCCCTATGGTTTGAGATACCGTCCTGAGTACCTCCTACTGCTAGCATGTTACATTCAATACAATCGAACTCCATCGCGGTGGAGGACTCGCCCACCATATCATGTACCGTGCCTAGACTACCGCATTTATGGGTACACAAGGAACCATGGAAGGTAACCCACATCAATCGGGCACGTGGTTCATCACACTGTGGATGTAAGCACACGAAAAATGAGACCTATAACCTAAAACGAGCAACACTTTTGCATCTATTGTCTGTTCGGGGCATACATTTTTATTCTAGAAAGCTTGCAGCGAGGCCAACACCGACGAAAAGCAAAATTCAAGGAGTAGAAGAGTATATAATTTTATTAAAAATAAATACTTCCCTATGGTTGAGATACCACCCCGAGTACCTCCTACTGCTAGCATGTTACATTCAATATAACGTCGAACTCCATCGCAGTGGAGGACTCGCCCACCATATCATGAACCGCGCCTAGACTACCGCATTTATGGGTACACAAGGAACCATGGAAGGTAACCCACATCCCTCGGCCACGCGGTTCAGCACACCGTGGGTGTAAGCACATGAAAAATGAGACCTATAACCTTAAACGAGCGTAACTTCTGCATCCGTTGTCTGATCGGGGCATACTTTTTTTTTCTAGAAAGCTTGCAGCGAGGCCAACACCGACAAAAACCAAAATTCAAAGAGTAGAATAGTATATAATTTTTTACTAAATAAATACTTCCCTATGGTTGAGATACCGCCCCGAATACCTCCTACTACCAGCATGTTACATTCAATACAGCATCGAACTCCATCGCGGTGGAGGACTCACCCATCGTATCATGAACCGTGCCTAGACTCTCGATGGGTACACAAGGAACCGTGGAAGGTAACCCACATCCCTCGGCCATGCGTTTCAGCACACCGTGGGTGTAAGCACACGAAAAATGAGACCTATAACCTAAAACAAGCGTAGTTTTTGCATCCGTTATCCGTTCAGGGCATACTTTTTTTCTAGAAAGCTTGCGGTGAGGCCAACACCGACAAAAAGCAAGATTCAAAGAGTAGAAGAGTATATAATTTTATTAAAAATAAATACTTCCCTATGGTTGAGATATCATCCCAAGTACCTCCTACTGTTAGCATGTTATATTCAATACAATGTCGAACTCCATCGCGGTGGAGGACTCGCCCACCACATCATGAGCCGCGCCTAGACTACCATAATTATGGGTACACAAGAAACCATGGAAGGTAACCCACATCAATCGGGCACGTAGTTCATCACACCGTGGATGTAAGCACACGAAAAAGGAGACCAATAACCTAAAATGAGCATAACTTTTGCATCCGTTGTCTGATCGAGGCATACTTTTTTTTCTAGAAAGCTTGCAGCGAGGCCAACATAGACAAAAAGTCAAATTAAAAGAGTAGAATAGGATATAATTGTTTAGAAAATAAACATTTCCCTATGGTTGAGATACCACCCTGAATTCCTCCTACTAGCAGCATGTTACATTCAATACAGCATCGAACTCCATCGCGGTGGAGGATTTGCCCACCGTATCATGAACCGCGCCTAGACTATCGATTTTATGGGTACACAAGGAACCATGGAAGGTAACCCACATCTCTCGGCCACGCGGTTCAGCACACAGTGGGTGTAAGCACACAAAAAATAAGACCTATAACCTAAAACAAGCATAACTTTTGCGTCCCTTGTCCGTTTGGGGCATCCTTTTTTTCTAGAAAGCTTGCGGCGAGGCCAACACCGATAAAAAGCAAAATTCAAAGAGTAGAGTAGTATATAATTTTATTAAAAATAAATACTTCCCTATGGTTTGAGATACCGCCCTGAGTACCTCCTACTGCTAGCATGTTACATTCAATACAATCGAACTCCATCGCGGTGGAGGACTCGCCCACCATATCATGTACCGTGCCTAGACTACCGCATTTATGGGTACACAAGGAACCATGGAAGGTAACCCACATCAATCGGGCACGTGGTTCATCACACTGTGGATGTAAGCACACGAAAAATGAGACCTATAACCTAAAACGAGCAACACTTTTGCATCTATTGTCTGTTCGGGGCATACATTTTTATTCTAGAAAGCTTGCAGCGAGGCCAACACCGACGAAAAGCAAAATTCAAGGAGTAGAAGAGTATATAATTTTATTAAAAATAAATACTTCCCTATGGTTGAGATACCACCCCGAGTACCTCCTACTGCTAGCATGTTACATTCAATATAACGTCGAACTCCGTCGCAGTGGAGGACTCGCCCACCATATCATGAACCGCGCCTAGACTACCGCATTTATGGGTACACAAGGAACCATGGAAGGTAACCCACATCCCTCGGCCACGCGGTTCAGCACACCGTGGGTGTAAGCACATGAAAAATGAGACCTATAACCTTAAACGAGCGTAACTTCTGCATCCGTTGTCTGATCGGGGCATACTTTTTTTTTCTAGAAAGCTTGCAGCGAGGCCAACACCGACAAAAACCAAAATTCAAAGAGTAGAATAGTATATAATTTTTTACTAAATAAATACTTCCCTATGGTTGAGATACCGCCCCGAATACCTCCTACTACCAGCATGTTACATTCAATACAGCATCGAACTCCATCGCGGTGGAGGACTCACCCATCGTATCATGAACCGTGCCTAGACTCTCGATGGGTACACAAAGAACCGAGGAAGGTAACCCACATCCCTCGGCCATGCGTTTCAGCACACCGTGGGTGTAAGCACACGAAAAATGAGACCTATAACCTGAAACAAGCGTAGTTTTTGCATCCGTTATCCGTTCAGGGCATACTTTTTTTCTAGAAAACTTGCGGTGAGGCCAACACCGACAAAAAGCAAGATTCAAAGAGTAGAAGAGTATATAATTTTATTAAAAATAAATACTTCCCTATGGTTGAGATATCGTCCCGATAACCTCCTACTGCTAGCATGTTACATTCAATACAACGTCGAACTCCATCGCGGTGGAGGACTCGCCCACCATATCATGAACCGCGCCTAGACTACCACAATTATGGGTACACAAGAAACCATGGAAGGTAACCCACATCAATCGGGCATGCAGTTCATCACACCGTGGATGTAAGCACACGAAAAAGGAGACCAATAACCTAAAACGAGCATAACTTTTGCATCCGTTGTCTGATCGGGGCATACTTTTTTTTTCCAGAAAGCTTGCAGCGAGGCCAACACAGACAAAAAGCGAAATTAAAAGAGTAGAATAGTATATAATTGTTTAGAAAATAAACACTTCCCTATGGTTGAGATACCACCCTGAATTCCTCCTGCTAGCAGCATGTTACATTCAATACAGCATCGAACTCCATCGCGGTGGAGGATTTGCCCACCATATCATGAACTGCGCCTAGACTACCGATTTTATGGGTACACAAGGAACGATGGAAGGTAACCCACATCCATCGGTCACGCGGTTCAGCACACAGTGGGTGTAAGCACACAAAAAATAAGACCTATAACCTAAAACGAGCATAACTTTTGCGTCCCTTGTCCGTTTGGGGCATACTTTTTTTCTAGAAAGCTTGCGGCGAGGCCAACACCGATAAAAAGCAAAATTCAAAGAGTATAGTAGTATATAATTTTATTAAAAATAAATACTTCCCTATGGTTGAGATACCGCCCTGAGTACCTCCTACTGCTAGCATGTTACATTCAATACAATCGAACTCCATCGCAGTGGAGGACTCGCCCACCATATCATGTACCGTGCCTAGACTACCGCATTTATGGGTACACAAGGAGCCATGGAAACCCACATCAATCGGGCACGTGGTTCATCACACTGTGGATGTAAGCACACGAAAAATGAGACCTATAACCTAAAACGAGCGTAACTTTTGCATCTATTGTCTGTTCGGGGCATACATTTTTATTCTAGAAAGCTTGCAGCGAGGCCAACACCGACGAAAAGCAAAATTCAAGGAGTAGAAGAGTATATAATTTTATGAAAAATAAATACTTCCCTATGGTTGAGATACCACCCCGAGTACCTCCTACTGCTAGCATGTTACATTCAATATAACGTCGAACTCCATCGCAGTGGAGGACTCGCCCACCATATCATGAACCACGCCTAGACTACCGCATTTATGGGTACACAAGGAACCATGGAAGGTAACCCACATCCCTCGGCCACGCGGTTCAGCACACCGTGGGTGTAAGCATATGAAAAATGAGACCTATAACCTAAAACGAGCGTAACTTCTGCATCCGTTGTCTGATCGGGGCATACTTTTTTTTTCTAGAAAGCTTGCAGCGAGGCCAACACCGACAAAAAGCAAAATTCAAAGAGTAGATTAGTATATAATTTTTTACTAAATAAATAGTTCCCTATGGTTGAGATACCGCCCCGAATACCTCCTACTGCCAGCATGTTACATTCAATACAGCATCGAACTCCATCGCGGTGGAGGACTCACCCATCGTATCATGAACCGCGCCTAGACTCTCGATGGGTACACAAGGAACCGTGGAAGGTAACCCACATCCCTCGGCCATGCGGTTCAGCACACCGTGGGTGTAAGCACACGGAAAATGAGACCTATAACCTAAAACAAGCGTAGTTTTTGCATCCGTTATCCGTTCAGGGCATACTTTTTTTCTAGAAAGCTTGCGGTGAGGCCAACACCGACAAAAAGCAAGATTCAAAGAGTAGAAGAGTATAGAATTTTATTAAAAATAAATACTTCCCTATGGTTGAGATATCGTCCCGATTACCTCCTACTGCTAGCATGTTACATTCAATACAACGTCGAACTCCATCGCGGTGGAGGACTCGCCCACCATATCATGAACCGCGCCTAGACTACCACAATTATGGGTACACAAGAAACCATGGAAGGTAACCCACATCAATCGGGCACGTAGTTCATCACACCGTGGATGTAAGCACACAAAAAAGGAGACCAATAACCTAAAACGAGCATAACTTTTGCATCCGTTGTCTGATCGGGGCATACTTTTTTTTTTCTAGAAAGCTTGCAGTGAGGCCAACACAGACAAAAAGCAAAATTAAAAGAGTAGAATAGTATATAATTGTTTAGAAAATAAACACTTCCCTATGGTTGAGATACCACCCTGAATTCCTCCTGCTAGCAGCATGTTACATTCAATACAGCATCGAACTCCATCGCGGTGGAGGATTTGCCCACCGTATCATGAACCGTGCCTAGACTACCGATTTTATGGGTACACAAGGAATGATGGAAGGTAACCCACATCCCTCGGCCACGCGGTTCAGCACACAGTGGGTGTAAGCACACAAAAAATAAGACATATAACCTAAAACGAGCATAACTTTTGCGTCCCTTGTCCGTTTGGGGCATACTTTTTTTCTAGAAATCTTGCGGCGAGGCCAACACCGACAAAAAGCAAAATTCAAAGAGTAGAGTAGTATATAATTTTATTAAAAATAAATACTTCCCTATGGTTGAGATACCGCCCTGAGTACCTCCTACTGCTAGCATGTTACATTCAATACAATCGAACTCCATCGCGGTGGAGGACTCGCCCACCATATCATGTACCGTGCCTAGACTACAGCATTTATGGGTACACAAGGAGCCATGGAAGGTAACCCACATCAATCGGGCACGTGGTTCATCACACTGTGGATGTAAGCACATGAAAAATGAGACCTATAACCCAAAACGAGCGTAACTTTTGCATCTGTTGTCTATTCGGGGCATACATTTTTATTCTAGAAAGCTTGCAGCGAGGCCAACACCGACGAAAAGCAAAATTCAAGGAGTAGAAGAGTATATAATTTTATTAAAAATAAATACTTCCCTATGGTTGAGATACCACCCCGAGTACCTCCTACTGCTAGCATGTTACATTCAATATAACGTCGAACTCCATCGCAGTGGAGGACTCGCCCACCATATTGATGAGGACATCACCATGCTGGATACGCGCATATCATGGCCTTCCCCAAGTTACAAGTCGTCACCAACTCGGTCGCCGCGTTCGTCTCGGATTCAGCCGACACCCCTTCACGGTTTTGATGATATCTCCCACATCCGATGTCCAAACGAGGCGTTCTTCGATGCGTTGGAAAGAGGACGACGATGCCGTCATTTTGGTTCTGGTCCTAGCTCCAGAAGGGTCGTGAGTCATAATATGTGACTATGACAAGGTGCTGTGCCACCTATTTTGGGCCAACTTGGCCATGTATCGTGTCGGGCCATAAGCCCATGTTGTGGGCGCCCCCCCTAGACGCCCCAACCCCTAGGACGTCTTTGTTTCCTATATAAACTCAGTAGCCGCCGTCTTTTAGTTTCGGGTTTTATTTAGTTCAGTTTTCCAGCGAGAAACTTGATCGAATTATTGTAACTGTGGCGACAAGTTCTTTTACAGTAATCCAGGGCCCCTGTTCTTGTTCTACACCACTGTGGCGATTAGTCCTTTGGTGATCAGAGCTTGAACCTTTTCTTGTGATTCACTTCATCCATATTTGCAATTTCAGATTGCGTATTTATCCTCTCTTGCTTGTGTTCTCGATTTCGCTTGTAGGAACAATCAAGTTGTGCTTGGTGTAACGGTTGCGGGGTTGGATCATGTCTGATTCACGCCGGGTCGTCGACGCCGAGTTCCCCAAATTCGAGTTTATCCCCTTACCTCTTGGAAGATCGGGCCATATCTACATCACATATCATGAACCGCGCCTAGACTACCGCATTTATGGGTACACAAGGAACCATGGAAGGTAACCCACATCCCTTGGCCACACGGTTCAGCACACCGTGGGTGTAAGCACATGAAAAATGAGACCTATAACCTAAAACGAGCGTAACTTTTGCATCCGTTGTCTGATCAGGGCATACTTTTTTTTTCTAGAAAGCTTGCAGCGAGGCCAACACCGACAAAAAGCAAAATTTTCTCAAAGAGTAGAATAGTATAAATTTTTTTACTAAATAAATACTTCCCTATGGTTGAGATACCGCCCCGAATACCTCCTACTGCCAGCATGTTACATTCAATACAGCATCGAACTCCATCGCGGTGGAGGACTCACCCATCGTATCATGAACCACGCCTAGACTCTCGATGGGTACACAAGGAACCGTGGAAGGTAACCTACATCCCTCGGCCATGTGGTTCAGCACACCGTGGGTGTAAGCACACGAAAAGTGAGACCTATAACCTAAAACGAGCGTAACTTTTGCATCCGTTATCCGTTCGGGGCATACTTTTTTTCTATAAAGCTTGCAGTGAGGCCAACACCGATAAAAAGCAAAATTCAAAGAGTAGAAGAGTGTATAATTTTATTAAAAATAAATACTTCCCTATGGTTGAGATACCATCCCGAGTACCTCCTGCTGCTAGCATGTTATATTCAATACAATGTCGAACTCCATCGCGGTGGAGGACTCGCCCACCATATCATGAACTGCGCCTAGACTACCACAATTATGGGTACACAAGAAACAATGGAAGGTAACCCACATCGGGCACGCAGTTCATCACACCGTGGATGTAAGCACACGAAAAATGAGACCAATAACCTAAAACGAGCATAACTTTTGCATCCGTTGTCCGATCGGGGTATACTTTTTTTTTCTAGAAAGCTTGCGGCGAGGCCAACACCGACAAAAAGAAAAATTCAAAGAGTAGAATAGTATATAATTTTATTAAAAATAAATACTTCCCTATGGTTGAGATACCGCCATGAGTACCTCCTACTGCTAGCATGATACATTTAATACAATCGAACTCCATCGCGGTGGAGGACTCGCCCACCATATCATGTATCGTGCCTAGACTACCGCCTTTATGGGTACGTAAGGAACCATGGAAGGTAACCCACATCAACCGGGCACGCGGTTCATCACACTATGGATGTAAGCACACTAAAAACAAGACCTATAACCTAAAACGAGCGTAAATTTTGCATCCGTTGTCTGCTCGGGGCAAACTTTTTTTTTTCTAGAAAGCTTGCAGCGAGGCCAACACCGACAAAAAGAAAAATTCAAGGAGTAGAAGGGTATATAATTTTATTAAAAATAAATACTTCCCTATGGTTGAGATACCACCCCAGGTACCTCCTACTACTAGCATGTTACATTCAATATAACGTCGTACTCCATCGCAGTGGAGGACTCGCCCACCATATCATGAACCGCGCCTAGACTACCGCATTTATGGGTACACAAGGAACCATGGAAGGTAACCCGCATCCCTCAGCCACGTGGTTCAGCACACCGTGGGTGTAAGCACACAAAAAATGAGACCTATAACCTAAAATGAGCGTAACTTCTGCATTCGTTGTCCGATCGGGGCATACTTTTTTTTTCTAGAAAGCTTGCAGCGAGGCCAACACTGACAAAAAGCAAAATTCAAAGAGTAGAATAGTATATAATTTTTTACTAAATAAGTACTTTCCTATGGTTGAGATACCACCCCGAATACCTCCTACTGCCAGCATGTTACATTCAATACAACATCGAACTCCATCGCGGTGGAGGACTCACCCATCGTATCATGAACCGCGCCTAGACTCTCGATGGGTACACAAGGAACCGTGGAAGGTAACCCACATCCCTCAGCCACGCGGTTCAGCACACCGTGGGTGTAAGCACACGAAAAATGAGACCTATAACCTAAAACGAGCGTAACTTTTGCATCCGTTGTCTGTTCGGGGCATACTTTTTTTTTCTAGAAAGCTTGCAGCGAGGCCAACACAGACAAAAAGAGAAATTCAAAGAGTAGAATAGTATATAATTTTTTACAAAATAAACACTTCCCAATGCTTGAGATACCATCCTAAATTCTTCCTGCTAGCAGCATGTTACATTCAATACAGCATCGAACTCCATCACGGTGGAGGATTTGCCCACCGTATCATGAACTGCGCCTAGACTACCGATTTTATGGGTACACAAGGAGCCATGGAAGGTAACCCACATCCCTCGGTCACGCGGTTCAGCACACAGTGGGTGTAAGCACACAAAAAATAAGACCTATAACCTAAAACGAGCGTAACTTTTGCGTCCCTTGTCCGTTCGGGGCATACTTTTTTTCTAGAAAGCTTGCGGCGAGGCCAACACCGACAAAAAGAAAAATTCAAAGAGTAGAATAGTATATAATTTTATTAAAAATAAATACTTCCCTATGGTTGAGATACCGCCATGAGTACCTCCTACTGCTAGCATGATACATTTAATACAATCGAACTCCATCGCGGTGGAGGACTCGCCCACCATATCATGTATCGTGCCTAGACTACCGCCTTTATGGGTACGTAAGGAACCATGGAAGGTAACCCACATCAACCGGGCACGCGGTTCATCACACTGTCGATGTAAGCACACTAAAAATGAGACCTATAACCTAAAACGAGCGTAAATTTTGCATCCGTTGTCTGCTCGGGGCAAACTTTTTTTTTCTAGAAAGCTTACAGCGAGGCCAACACCGACAAAAAGCAAAATTCAAGGAGTAGAAGAGTATATAATTTTATTAAAAATAGATACTTCCCTATGGTTGAGATACCACCCCAGGTACCTCCTACTGCTAGCATGTTACATTCAATATAACGTCATACTCCATTGCAGTGGAGGACTCGCCCACCATATCATGAACCGCGCCTAGACTACCGCATTTATGGGTACACAAGGAACCATGGAAGGTAACCCGCATCCCTCAGCCACGTGGTTCAGCACACCGTGGGTGTAAGCACAACAAAAATGAGACCTATAACCTAAAATGAGCGTAACTTCTGCATTCGTTGTCTGATCGGGGCATACTTTTTTTTTCTAGAAAGCTTGCAGCGAGGCCAACATTGACAAAAAGAGAAATTCAAAGAGTAGAATAGTATATAATTTTTTACTAAATAAGTACTTTCCTATGGTTGAGATACCACCCCGAATACCTCCTACTGCCAGCATGTTACATTCAATACAACATCGAACTCCATCGCGGTGGAGGACTCACCCATCGTATCATGAACCGCGCCTAGACTCTCGATGGGTACACAAGGAACCGTGGAAGGTAACCTACATCCCTCGGCCATGTGGTTCAGCACACCGTGGGTGTAAGCACACGAAAAATGAGACCTATAACCTAAAACGAGCGTAACTTTTGCATCCGTTATCCGTTCGGGGCATACTTTTTTTCTATAAACCTTGCGGTGAGGCCAACACCGACAAAAAGCAAAATTCAAAGAGTAGAAGAGTATATAATTTTATTAAAAATAAATACTTACCTATGGTTGAGATACCGCCATGAGTACCTCCTACTGCTAGCATGTTACATTCAATACAATCGAACTCCATCGCGGTGGAGGACTCGCCCACCATATCATGTACCGTGCCTAGACTACCGCATTTATGGGTACGCAAGGAACCATGGAAGGTAACCCACATCAACCGGGCACGCGGTTCATCACACTGTCGATGTAAGCACACTAAAAATGAGACCTATAACCTAAAACGAGCGTAAATTTTGCATCCGTTGTCTGCTCGGGGCAAACTTTTTTTTTCTAGAAAGCTTACAGCGAGGCCAACACCGACAAAAAGCAAAATTCAAGGAGTAGAAGAGTATATAATTTTATTAAAAATAGATACTTCCCTATGGTTGAGATACCACCCCAGGTACCTCCTACTGCTAGCATGTTACATTCAATATAACGTCATACTCCATTGCAGTGGAGGACTCGCCCACCATATCATGAACCGCGCCTAGACTACCGCATTTATGGGTACACAAGGAACCATGGAAGGTAACCCGCATCCCTCAGCCACGTGGTTCAGCACACCGTGGGTGTAAGCACAACAAAAATGAGACCTATAACCTAAAATGAGCGTAACTTCTGCATTCGTTGTCTGATCGGGGCATACTTTTTTTTTCTAGAAAGCTTGCAGCGAGGCCAACATTGACAAAAAGAGAAATTCAAAGAGTAGAATAGTATATAATTTTTTACTAAATAAGTACTTTCCTATGGTTGAGATACCACCCCGAATACCTCCTACTGCCAGCATGTTACATTCAATACAACATCGAACTCCATCGCGGTGGAGGACTCACCCATCGTATCATGAACCGCGCCTAGACTCTCGATGGGTACACAAGGAACCGTGGAAGGTAACCTACATCCCTCGGCCATGTGGTTCAGCACACCGTGGGTGTAAGCACACGAAAAATGAGACCTATAACCTAAAACGAGCGTAACTTTTGCATCCGTTATCCGTTCGGGGCATACTTTTTTTCTATAAACCTTGCGGTGAGGCCAACACCGACAAAAAGCAAAATTCAAAGAGTAGAAGAGTATATAATTTTATTAAAAATAAATACTTACCTATGGTTGAGATACCGCCATGAGTACCTCCTACTGCTAGCATGTTACATTCAATACAATCGAACTCCATCGCGGTGGAGGACTCGCCCACCATATCATGTACCGTGCCTAGACTACCGCATTTATGGGTACGCAAGGAACCATGGAAGGTAACCCACATCAACCGGGCACGCGGTTCATCACACTCTGGATGTAAGCACATGAAAAATTAGACCTATAACCTAAAACGAGCGTAACTTTTGCATCCGTTGTCTGTTCAAGGCATACTTTTTTTTTCTAGAAAGCTTCTAGCGAGGCCAACACCGACAAAAAGCAAAATTCAAGGAGTAGAAGAGTATATAATTTTATTAAAAATAGATACTTCCCTATGGTTGAGATACCACCCCAGGTACCTCCTACTGCTAGCATGTTACATTCAATATAACGTCGTACTCCATTGCAGTGGAGGACTCGCCCACCATATCATGAACCGCGCCTAGACTACCGCATTTATGGGTACACAAGGAACCATGGAAGGTAACCCGCATCCCTCAGCCACGTGGTTCAGCACACCGTGGGTGTAAGCACAACAAAAATGAGACCTATAACCTAAAATGAGCGTAACTTCTGCATTCGTTGTCTGATCGGGGCATACTTTTTTTTTCTAGAAAGCTTGCAGCGAGGCCAACACTGACAAAAAGAGAAATTCAAAGAGTAGAATAGTATATAATTTTTTACTAAATAAGTACTTTCCTATGGTTGAGATACCACCCCGAATACCTCCTACTGCCAGCATGTTACATTCAATACAACATCGAACTCCATCGCGGTGGAGGACTCATCCATCGTATCATGAACCGCGCCTAGACTCTCGATGGGTACACAAGGAACCGTGGAAGGTAACCTACATCCCTCGGCCATGTGGTTCAGCACACTGTGGGTGTAAGCACACGAAAAATGAGACCTATAACCTAAAACGAGCGTAACTTTTGCATCCGTTATCCGTTCGGGGCATACTTTTTTTCTATAAACCTTGCGGTGAGGCCAACACCGACAAAAAGCAAAATTCAAAGAGTAGAAGAGTATATAATTTTATTAAAAATAAATACTTACCTATGGTTGAGATACCGCCATGAGTACCTCCTACTGCTAGCATGTTACATTCAATACAATCGAACTCCATCGCGGTGGAGGACTCGCCCACCATATCATGTACCGTGCCTAGACTACCGCATTTATGGGTACGCAAGGAACCATGGAAGGTAACCCACATCAACCGGGCACGCGGTTCATCACACTCTGGATGTAAGCACATGAAAAATGAGAGCTATAACCTAAAACGAGCGTAACTTTTGCATCCGTTGTCTGTTCGGGGCATACTTTTTTTTTCTAGAAAGCTTGCAGCGAGGCCAACACCGACAAAAAGAAAAACTCAAGGAGTAGAAGAGTATATAATTTTATTAAAAATAAATACTTCCCTATGGTTGAGATACCACCCCAAGTACCTCCTACTGCTAGCATGTTACATTCAATATAACGTCGAACTCCATCGTAGTGGAGGACTCGCCCACCATATCATGAACCGCGCCTAGACTACCGCATTTATGGGTACACAAGGAACCATGGAAGGTAACTCACATCCCTCAGCCACGTGGTTCAGCACACCGTGGGTGTAAGCACACAAAAAATGAGACCTATAACCTAAAATGAGCGTAACTTCTGCATTCGTTGTCTGATCGGGGCATACTTTTTTTTTCTAGAAAGCTTGCAGCAAGGCCAACACCGACAAAAAGCAAAATTCAAAGAGTAGAATAGTATATAATTTTTTACTAAATAAGTACTTTCCTATGGTTGAGAAACCGCCCTGAATACCTTCTACTGCCAGCATGTTATATTAAATACAGCATCGAACTCCATCGCGGTGGAGGACTCACCCATCGTATCATGAACCGCGCCTAGACTCTCGATGGGTACCCAAGGAATCATGGAAGGTAACCCACATCATTCGGGCACGTGGTTCATCACATCATGGATGTAAGCACACGAAAAAGGAGACCTATAACCTAAAATAAGCAGAACTTTTGCGTCCCTTGTCCGTTCGTGGTATACTTTTTTTCCAGAAAGCTTGCGGCGAGGCCAACACCGACAAAAAGCAAAATTCAAAGAGTAGAATTGTATATAATTTTATTAAAAATAAATACTTCCCTATGATTGAGATACCACCCAGAATACCTCCTACTGCCAGCATGTCACATTCAATACAGCGTTGAACTCCATTATGGTGCAGGACTCGCCCATCGTATCATGAACCGCTCCTAGACTATCGAGTTTATGGCTACAGAAGGAACCATGGAAGGTAACCCACATCATTCGGGCACGTGGTTCATCACACTGTGGATGTAAGCACATGAAAAAGGAGACCAATAACCTAAAACCAGCATATCTTTTTTATCCATTGTCCGATCAGGGCATACTTTTTTTTTCTAGAAAGCTTGTGGCGAGGCCAACACTGACAAAAAGCGAAATTCAAAGAGTAGAATTGTATATAATGTTTCACAAAATAAATACTTCCCTATGGTTGAGATACCATCTCGAATACCTCCTACTACCAGCATGTTACATTCAATACAGCATCGAACTCCATCGCGGTGGAGGATTCGCCCACCGTATCATGAACCGTGCCTTGACTATCGAGTTTATGGGTACACAAGGAACCATGGAAGGTAACCCAGATCCCTCGGCCACGTGGTTCAGCACACCGTGGGTTCAGCACACGAAAAATGAGACCTATAACATAAAAAAAGCGTAACTTTTGCCTCCATTGTTTATTCGGGGCATACTTTTTTTCTAGAAAGCTTGCGGCGAGGCCAACACCGACAAAAAGCAAAATTCAAAGAGTAGAATAGTATATAATTTTATTAAAAATAAATACTTCCCTATGGTTGAGATACCGCCCCGAGTATCTCCTACTGCTAGCATGTTACATTCAATATAGCGTCAAACTCCATCGCGATGGAGGACTCGTCCACCATATCATGAACCGCGCCAAGACTACTGCGTTTATGGGTACACAAGGAACCATGTAAGGTAACCCACATCATTCAGGCATGCGGTTCATCACACTGTGGATGTAAGCACATGAAAAAGGAGACCCATAACCTAAAACAACCATTACTTTTGCATCCATTGTCCGATCATTTTTTTCTAGAAAGCTTGTGGCGAGGCCAACACCGACAAAAAGCAAAATTCAAAGAGTAGAATTGTATATAATGTTGTACAAAATAAATACTTCCCTATGGTTGAGATACCGTCCCGAATACCTCCTACTACCAGCATGTTACATTCAATACAGCATCGAACTCCATCGTGGTGAAGGATTCGCCCACCATATCATGAATCGCGCCTAGACTATCAAGTTGATGGGTACACAAGGAACCATGGAAGGTAACCCACATCCCTTGGCCACGCGGTTCAGCACACCGTGAGTGTAAGCACACGAAAAATGAGTCCTATAACCTAAACTAAGCGTAACTTTTGCATCCGTTGTCCGTTCGTGGCATACTTTTGTTATAGAAAGCTTGCGTCGAGGCCAACACCGACAAAAAGAAAATTTCAAAGAGTAGAATAGTATATAATTTTATTAAAAATAAATACTTCCCTATGGTTGATATACCGCCCCGAGTGCCTCCTACTATTAGCATGTTACATTCAATACAGCATCGAACTCTATCGCGGTGGAGGACTCGCGCACCATATCATGAACTGCGCCTAGACTACCGCATTTATGGGTACACAAGGAACTAAGGAAGATAACCCACATCATTCAGGCAGGCGGTTCATCACACCGTGGATGTAAGCACATGAAAAAGGAGACCCATAACCTAAAACAAGCATAACTTTTGCATCCGTTGTCCGATCGGGGCATACTTTTTTTTCTAATAAGCTTGCAGTGAGACCCACACCGACAAAAAGCAAAATTCAAAGAGTACAATTGTATATAATGTTTTACAAAATAAATACTTCCTGATAGTTGAGATACCGCCCCGAATACCTCCTACTACCAGCATGTTACATTCAATACAGCATCGAACTCCATCGCGGTGGAGGATTCAGCCACCGTATCATGAATCGTGCCTAGACTATCGAGTTTATGGGTACACAAGGAACCGTGGAAGGTATCCCACATCCCTCAGCCATGCGGTTCAACACACCGTGGGTGTAAGCACACAATAAATGAGACATATAACATAAAATGAGCATAACTTTTGCGTCCGTTGTCTGTTCGGGGCATAGTTTTTTCAAGAAAGTTTGCAGCGAGGCCAACACCGACAAAAAGCAAAATTCAAAGAGTAGAATAGTATATATTTTTTTACAAAATAAATACTTCCCTATGGTTGAGATACCACCCAGAATACCTCCTACTGCCAGCTTGTTACATTCCATACAGCGTTGAACTCCATTGTGGTGGAGGACACGCCCATCGTATCATGAACCACGCGTAGACTACCGAGTTTGTGGGTACACGAGGAACCATGGATGGTAACCCACATCATTTGGGCACACGGTTCATCACACCATGGATGTAAGCACACGAAAAAGGAGACCAATAACCTAAAAGAGCATAACTTTTGCATCTGTTGTCCGATCATGGCATACTTTTTTTTCTAGAAAGCTTGCAACAAGGCCAACACTGACAAAAAGCAATATTCAAAGAGTAGAATAGTATATAATTTTTTTCAAAATAAATACTTCCCTATGGTTGAGATACCGCCCCGAATACCTCCTACTACCAGAATGTTACATTCAATACAACATCAAACTCCATTGCGGTGGAGGATTCACCCACCATATCATGAACCATGCCTAGACTATCGAGTTTATGGGTACACAAGGAACCATGGAAGGTAACCCACACCCCTCGGCCATGCGTTTCACCACACCGTGGGTGTAAGCACACCAAAAATGAGACCTATAACCTAAAACGAGCATAACTTTTGCATCCGTTGTCCGATCGGGTTATACATTTTTTCTAGAAAGCATGCAGCGAGGCCAACACCGAAAAAAAGCAAAATTGAAAGTGTCGAAGAGTATATAATTTTATTAAAAATAAATACTTCCCTATGGTTGACATACCACCCCGAGTACCTCCTACTGCTAGCATGTTACATTCAATACAACGTCGAACTCCATCGCGGTGGAGGACTCGCCCACCATATCATGAACCGCGCCTAGACCCTCGAGTTTATGGGTACACAAGGCACCATGGAAGGTAACCCAAATCCCTCGGCCACGCGGTTCAGCACACCGTGGTTGTAAGCGCACGAAAAATGAGACCTATAACCTAAAACGAGCGTAACTTTTGCATCCGTTGTCCGTTTGGGGCATACTTTTTTCTAGAAAGCTTGCGGCGAGGCTAACACTGACAAAAAGAAAAATTCAAAGAGTAGAAGAGTATATAATTTTACTAAAAATAAATAATTCCCTATGGTTGAGATACCGCCCCGAGTACCTCCTACTACCAGCATGTTTATGGGTACACAAGGAACCATGGAAGGTAACCCACATCCCTTGGCCACGTGGTTCAGCACACCGTGGGTGTAAGCACACGAAAAATGAGACCTATAACATAAAAAAGCGTAACTTTTGCCTCCGTTGTTTATTCGGGGCATACTTTTTTTCTAGAAAGCTTGCGGCGAGGCCAACACCGACAAAAAGCAAAATTCAAAGAGTAGAATAGTATATAATTTTATTAAAAATAAATACTTCCCTATGGTTGAGATACCGCCCCGAGTATCTCCTACTGCTAGCATGTTACATGCAATATAGCGTCAAACTCCATCGCGATGGAGGACTCGTCCACCATATCATGAACCGCGCCAAGACTACTGCGTTTATGGGTACACAAGGAACCATGTAAGGTAACCCACATCATTCAGGCATGCGGTTCATCACACTGTGGATGTAAGCACATGAAAAAGGAGACCCATAACCTAAAACGACCATTACTTTTGCATCCATTGTCCGATCATTTTTTTCTAGAAAGCTTGTGGCGAGGCCAACACCGACAAAAAGCGAAATTCAAAGAGTAGAATTGTATATAATGTTGTACAAAATAAATACTTCCCTATGGTTGAGATACCGTCCCGAATACCTCCTACTACCAGCATGTTACATTCAATACAGCATCGAACTCCATCGTGGTGAAGGATTCGCCCACCGTATCATGAATCGCGCCTAGACTATCAAGTTGATGGGTACACAAGGAACCATGGAAGGTAACCCACATCCCTTGGCCACGCGGTTCAGCACACCGTGAGTGTAAGCACACGAAAAATGAGTCCTATAACCTAAACCAAGCGTAACTTTTGCATCCGTTGTCCGTTCATGGCATACTTTTGTTATAGAAAGCTTGTGGCGAGGCCAACACCGACAAAAAGAAAATTCAAAGAGTAGAATAGTATATAATTTTATTAAAAATAAATACTTCCCTATGGTTGATATACCGCCCCGAGTACCTCCTACTGCTAGCATGTTACATTCAATACAGTATTGAACTCTATCGCGGTGGAGGACTCGCCCACCGTATCATGAACTGCGCCTAGACTACTGCGTTTATGGGTACACAAGGAACTAAGGAAGATAACCCACATCATTCAGGCACGCGGTTCATCACACCGTGGATGTAAGCACATGAAAAAGGAGACCCATAACCTAAAACAAGCATAACTTTTGCATCCGTTGTCCGATCGGGGCATCCTTTTTTTTTTCCAATAAGCTTGCAGTGAGGCCCACACCGACAAAAAGCAAAATTCAAAGAGTACAATTGTATATAATGTTTTACAAAATAAATACTTCCCTATAGTTGAGATACCGCCCCGAATACCTCCTACTACTAGCATGTTACATTCAATACAACATCGAACTCTATCACGGTGGAGGACTCGCCCACCGTATCATGAACCGCGCCTAGACTACCGAGTTTATGGGTACACAAGGAACCATGGAAGGTAACCAACATCCCTCGGCCACGCGGTTCAGCACACCGTGGGTGTAAGCACACAAAAATGAGACCTATAACCTAAAACGAGCATAACTTTTGTGTCCATTGTCCGATCAGGGCATACATTTTTTCTAGAAAGCTTGCAGCAAGGCCAACACCGACAAAAAGCAAAATTCAAAGAGTAGAATAGTATATAATTATTTACAAAACAAATACTTCCCTATGGTTGTGATACCATCTAGACTATCGAGTTTATGGGTACACAAGGAACCATGAAAGGTAACCCACATCCCTTGGCCACGCGGTTCAGCGCACCGTGGGTGTAAGCACATGAAAAATGAGACCTATAACCTAAAACGAGCGTAACTTTTGTATCCGTTGTCCATTCGGGACATACTTTTTTTCTAGAGAGCTTGCAACGAGGCCAACACCGACAAAAAGGAAAATTCAAAGAGTAGAATCGTATATAATTTTATTAAAAATAAATACTTTCGTATGGTTGAGATACCGCCGGAGTACCTCCTACTGCTAGCATGTTACATTCAATACAACGTCAAACTCCATCGCGGTGGAGGACTCGCCCACCATATCATGAACCGCGCCTATACTACCGCATTTATGGGTACACAAGGAACCATGGAAGGTAACCCACATCATTCAGGCATGCGGTTCATCACACTGTGGATGTAAGCACATGAAAAAGGAGACCCATAACCTAAAATGACCATTACTTTTGCATCCGTTGTCCGATCATTTTTTTCTAGAAAGCTTGTGGCGAGGCCAACACCGACAAAAAGCGAAATTCAAAGAGTAGAATTGTATATAATGTTGTACAAAATAAATACTTCCCTATGGTTGAGATACCGTCCCGAATACCTCCTACTACCAGCATGTTACATTCAATACAGCATCGAACTCTATCGTGGTGAAGGATTCGCCCACCGTATCATGAATCGCGCCTAGACTATCAAGTTGATGGGTACACAAGGAACCATGGAAGGTAACCCACATCCCTTGGCCACGCGGTTCAGCACACCGTGAGTGTAAGCACACGAAAAATGAGTCCTATAACCTAAACCAAGCGTAACTTTTGCATCCGTTGTCCGTTCGTGGCATACTTTTGTTACAGAAAGCTTGTGGCGAGGCCAACACCGACAAAAAGAAAATTCAAAGAGTAGAATAGTATATAATTTTATTAAAAATAAATACTTCCCTATGGTTGATATACCGCCCCGAGTACCTCCTACTGCTAGCATGTTACATTCAATACAGCATTGAACTCTATCGCGGTGGAGGACTCGCCCACCATATCATGAACCGCGCCTAGACTACTGCGTTTATGGGTACACAAGGAACTAAGGAAGATAACCCACATCATTCAGGCACGCGGTTCATCACACCGTGGATGTAAGCACATGAAAAAGGAGACCCATAACCTAAAACAAGCATAACTTTTGCATCCGTTGTCCGATCGGGGCATCCTTTTTTTTTCCAATAAGCTTGCAGTGAGGCCCACACCGACAAAAAGCAAAATTCAAAGAGTACAATTGTATATAATGTTTTACAAAATAAATACTTCCCTATAGTTGAGATACCACCCCGAATACCTCCTACTACTAGCATGTTACATTCAATACAGCATCGAACTCTATCACGGTGGAGGACTCGCCCACCGTATCATGAACCGCGCCTAGACTACCGAGTTTATGGGTACACAAGGAACCATGGAAGGTAACCAACATCCCTCGGCCACGCGGTTCAGCACACCGTGGGTGTATGCACACAAAAATGAGACCTATAACCTAAAATGAGCATAACTTTTGTGTCCGTTGTCCGATCAGGGCATACATTTTTTCTAGAAAGCTTGCAGCAAGGCCAACACCGACAAAAAGCAAAATTCAAAGAGTAGAATAGTATATAATTATTTACAAAACAAATACTTCCCTATGGTTGTGATACCATCTAGACTATCGAGTTTATGGGTACACAAGGAACGATGAAAGGTAACCCATATCCCTTGGCCACGCGGTTCAGCGCACCGTGGGTGTAAGCACACGAAAAATGAGACCTATAACCTAAAACGAGCGTAACTTTTGTATCCGTTGTCCATTCGGGACATACTTTTTTTCTAGAGAGCTTGCAACGAGGCCAACACCGACAAAAAGGAAAATTCAAAGAGTAGAATCATATATAATTTTATTAAAAATAAATACTTTCGTATAGTTGAGATACCGCCGGAGTACCTCCTACTGCTAGCATGTTACATTCAATACAACGTCAAACTCCATCGCGGTGGAGGACTCGCCCACCATATCATGAACCGCGCCTATACTACCGCATTTATGGGTACACAAGGAACCATGGAAGGTAACCCACATCAATTTGGCACGTGGTTCATCACACTGTGGATGTAAGCACACGAAAAAGAAGACCAATAACCTAAAATGAGCATAACTTTTGCATCCGTTGTCCGATCAGGGCATACTTTTTTTTTCTAGAAAGCTTGCAGCAAGGCTAACACCGATAAAAAGCGAAATTCAAAGAGTAGAATAGTATATAATTTTTTACAAAATAAATACTTCCCTATGGTTGAGATACCGCCTGGAATACCTCCTACTCCCAGCATGTTACATTCAATACATCGTTGAACTCCATTGCGGTGGAGGACTCGCCCACCGTATCATGAACTGCGCCTAGACTATCGAGTTTATGGGTACACAAGAAACCATGGAAGGTAACCCACATCATTCAGGCATGCGGTTCATCACACCGTGGATGTAAGCACACGAAAAAAGAGACCCATAACCTAAAACGAGCATAACTTTTGCATCCATTGTCCGATCGGGCATACTTTTTTTTCTAATAAGCTTGCAGCGAGGCCACCACCGACAAAAAGCGAAATTCAAAGAGTAGAATTGAATATAATGTTATACAAAATAAATACTTCCCTATGATTGAGATACCGCCCCGAATACCTCCTACTACCATCATGTTACATTCGATACAACATCGAACTCCATCGCGGTGGAGGATTCTCCCACTGTATCATGAACCACACCTAGACTATCGAGTTTATGGGTACAAAAGGAACCATGGAAGGTAACCGACATCCCTCTGCCACGCGGTTCAGCACACCGTGGGTGTAAGCACACAAAAAATGAGACCTATAACCTAAAACAAGCGTACTTTTTGCATCCGTTGTCCGTTCGGGGCATACTTTCTTTCTAGAAAGCTTGCGGCGAGGCCAACACTGACAAAAAGAAAAATTCAAAGAGTAGAATAGTATATAATTTTATTAAAAATAAATACTTCCCTATGGTTTAGATACCGCCCTGAGTACCTCCTACTGCTTGCATGTTACATTCAATACAGCATCGAACTCCATCGCGGTGGAGGACTCGCCCACAATATCATGAACCGCGCCTAGACTACTGCATTTATGGGTACATAAGGAACCATGGAAGGTAACCCACATCATTCAGGCAAACAGTGCATCACACCATGGATGTAAGCACACGAAAAAGGAGACCCATAACCTAAAACGAGCATAACTTTTGCATACGTTGTCCGATCGGACATACTTTTTTTTTCTAGAAAGCTTGTGGCGAGGCCAACACCGAGAAAAAGCGAATTTCAAAGAGTAGAATAGTATATAATGTTTTACAAAATAAATACTTCCCTATGGTTGAGTTACCGCTCAGAATACTTCCTACTGCTAGCATGTTACATTCAATACAACATCGAACTCCATCGCGGTGTTGGATTCTCCCACTGTATCATGAACCACACCTAGACTATCGAGTTTATGGGTACAAAAGGAACCATGGAAGGTAACCGACATCCCTCTGCCACGCGGTTCAGCACACCGTGGGTGTAAGCACACAAAAAATGAGACCTATAACCTAAAACAAGCGTACTTTTTGCATCCGTTGTCCGTTCGGGGCATACTTTCTTTCTAGAAAGCTTGCGGCGAGGCCAACACTGACAAAAAGAAAAATTCAAAGAGTAGAATAGTATATAATTTTATTAAAAATAAATACTTCCCTATGGTTTAGATACCGCCCTGAGTACCTCCTACTGCTTGCATGTTACATTCAATACAGCATCGAACTCCATCGCGGTGGAGGACTCGCCCACAATATCATGAACCGCGCCTAGACTACTGCATTTATGGGTACATAAGGAACCATGGAAGGTAACCCACATCATTCAGGCAAACAGTGCATCACACCATGGATGTAAGCACACGAAAAAGGAGACCCATAACCTAAAACGAGCATAACTTTTGCATACGTTGTCCGATCGGACATACTTTTTTTTTCTAGAAAGCTTGTGGCGAGGCCAACACCGAGAAAAAGCGAATTTCAAAGAGTAGAATAGTATATAATGTTTTACAAAATAAATACTTCCCTATGGTTGAGTTACCGCTCAGAATACTTCCTACTGCTAGCATGTTACATTCAATACAACATCGAACTCCATCGCGGTGTTGGACTCGCCCACCGTATCATGAACCGCGCCTAGACTACCGAGTTTATGGGTACACAAGGAACCATGGAAGGTAACCCACATCCCTCGGCCATGCGGTTCAGCACACCGTGGGTGTAAGCACACAAAAATGAGACCTATAACCTAAAACGAGCGTAACTTTTGTGTCTGTTGTCCAATCAGGGCATACATTTTTTCTAGAAAGCTTGCAGCAAGGCCAACACGGACAAAAAGCAAAATTCAAAGAGTAGAAGAGTATATAATTATTTACAAAACAAATACTTCCCTATGGTTGAGATACCATCTAGAATACCTGCTACTGCCAGCATGTTACATTCAATATAGCATTGAACTCCATTGGGGTGGACGACTCGCCCATCGTAACATGATACACGCCTAGACTACCGAGTTTATGGGTACACAAGGAACCATGGAAGGTAACCCACATCATTCAGACACGCGGTTCATCACACCGTGGATGTAAGCACACAAAAAAGGAGGCCAATAACCTAAAACAAGCATTACTATTGCATCCGTTGTTCAATTAGGACATACTCTTTGTTTCTAGAAAGCTTGTGGCGAGGCCAACACCGAAAAAAATAAAAATTCAAAGAGTAGAATTGTATATAATTTTTTACAAAATAAATACTTCCCTATGGTTGAGATACCGCCCCGAATACCTCCTACTACCAGCATGTTACATTCAATACAACATCGAACTCCATTGCGGTGGAGGATTCGCCCACCGTATCATGAACCACACCTAGACTATCGAGTTTATGGGTACACAAGGAACCATAGAAGGTAACCCACATCCCTCGGCCATGCGGTTCAGCACACCGTGGGTGTAAGCACACGAAAAATGAGACCTATAACCTAAAATGAGCGTAACTTTTGTATCTGGTGGCCGTTCGGGACATACTTTTTTTCTAGAAAGCTTGCGGCAAGGCCAACACCGACAAAAAGCAAAATTCAAAGAGTAGAATAGTATATAATTTTATTAAAAATAAATACTTCCCTATGGTTGAGATACCGCCCAGAGTACCTCCTACTGCTTGCATGTTACATTCAATAAAGCGTCGAACTCCATCGCGGTGGTGGACTCGCCCACCATATCATGAACCGCGCCTAGACTACTGCATTTATGGGTACATAAGGAACCATGGAAGGTAACCCACATCATTCAGGCAAACAGTGCATCACACCATGGATGTAAGCACACGAAAAAGGAGACCCATAACCTAAAACGAGCATAACTTTTGTATACGTTGTCCGATCGGACATACTTTTTTTTTCTAGAAAGCTTGTGGCGAGGCCAACACCGAGAAAAAGTGAATTTCAAAGAGTAGAATAGTATATAATATTTTACAAAATAAATACTTCCCTATGGTTGAGTTACCGCTCAGAATACTTCCTACTGCTAGCATGTTATATTCAATACAGCATCGAACTCCATCGCGGTGTTGGACTCGCCCACCGTATCATGAACCGCGCCTAGACTACCAAGTTTATGGGTACACAAGGAACCATGGAAGGTAACCCACATCCCTCGGCCACGCGGTTCAGCACACTGTGGGTGTAGGCACACAAAAATGAGATCTATAACATAAAACAAGCGTAACTTTTGCATCTGTTGTCCGTTCGGGGCATACTTTTCTTCTAGAAAGCTTGCGGTGAGGCCAACACTGACAAAAAGCAAAATTCAATGAGTAGAATAGTATATAATTTTATTAAAAATAAATACTTCCCTATGGTTCAGATACCGCCCTGAGTACCTCCTACTGCTTGCATGTTACATTCAATACAGCATCGAACTCCTTTGCGGTGGAGGAGTCGCCCACCATATCGTGAACCGCGCCTAGACTACTGTGTTAATGGGTACATAAGGAATCATGGAAGGTAACCCACATCATTCAGGCAAACGGTGCATCACACCATGGATGTATGCACACGAAAAAAGAGACCCATAACCTAAAACGAGCATAACTTTTGCATCCGTTGTCCGATCGGGCATATTTTTTTTTCTAGAAAGTTTGCGGCGAGGCCAACACCGACAAAAAGCGAATTTCAAAGAGTAAAATAGTATATAATTTTTTAGAAAATAAATACTTCCCTATGGTTGAGATATCGCCCAGAATACTTCCTACTGCTAGCATGTTACATTCAATACAGCATTGAACTCTATCACGGTGGAGGACTCGCCCACCGTATCATGAACCGTGCCTAGACTACCAAGTTTATGGGTACATAAGGAACCATGGAAGGTAACCCACATCCCTCGGCCACGCGGTTCAGCACATCGTGGGTGTAAGCACACAAAAATGAGACCTATAACCTAAAACGAGCGTAACTTTTGTGTCCGTTGTCCGATCAGGGCATACATTTTTTCTAGAAAGCTTGCAGCAAGGCCAACACCGACAAAAAGCAAAATTCAAAGAGTAGAAGAGTATATAATTATTTACAAAACAAATACTTCCCTATGGTTGAGATACCATCTAGAATACGTGCTACTGCCAGCATGTTACATTCAATATAGCATTGAACTCCATTGGGGTGGACGACTCGCCCATCGTAACATGATACACGCCTAGACTACCGAGTTTATGGGTACACAAGGAACCATGGAAGGTAACCCACATCATTCAGACACGCGGTTCATCACACCGTGGATGTAAACACACAAAAAAGGAGACCAATAACCTAAAACAAGCATTACTATTGCATCCGTTGTTCAATTAGGACATACTCTTTGTTTCTAGAAAGCTTGTGGCGAGGCCAACACCGAAAAAAATAAAAATTCAAAGAGTAGAATTGTATATAATTTTTTACAAAATAAATACTTCCCTATGGTTGAGATACCGCCCCGAATACCTCCTACTACCAACATGTTACATTCAATACAACATCGAACTCCATTGCGGTGGAGGATTCGCCCACCGTATCATGAACCACACCTAGACTATCGAGTTTATGGGTACACAAGGAACCATAGAAGGTAACCCACATCCCTCGGCCATGCGGTTCAGCACACCGTGGGTGTAAGCACACAAAAATGAGACCTATAACCTAAAACGAGCGTAACTTTTGTGTCTGTTGTCCAATCAGGGCATACATTTTTTCTAGAAAGCTTGCAGCAAGGCCAACACGGACAAAAAGCAAAATTCAAAGAGTAGAAGAGTATATAATTATTTACAAAACAAATACTTCCCTATGGTTGAGATACCATCTAGAATACCTGCTACTGCCAGCATGTTACATTCAATATAGCATTGAACTCCATTGGGGTGGACGACTCGCCCATCGTAACATGATACACGCCTAGACTACCGAGTTTATGGGTACACAAGGAACCATGGAAGGTAACCCACATCATTCAGACACGCGGTTCATCACACCGTGGATGTAAGCACACAAAAAAGGAGGCCAATAACCTAAAACAAGCATTACTATTGCATCCGTTGTTCAATTAGGACATACTCTTTGTTTCTAGAAAGCTTGTGGCGAGGCCAACACCGAAAAAAATAAAAATTCAAAGAGTAGAATTGTATATAATTTTTTACAAAATAAATACTTCCCTATGGTTGAGATACCGCCCCGAATACCTCCTACTACCAGCATGTTACATTCAATACAACATCGAACTCCATTGCGGTGGAGGATTCGCCCACCGTATCATGAACCACACCTAGACTATCGAGTTTATGGGTACACAAGGAACCATAGAAGGTAACCCACATCCCTCGGCCATGCGGTTCAGCACACCGTGGGTGTAAGCACACGAAAAATGAGACCTATAACCTAAAATGAGCGTAACTTTTGTATCTGGTGGCCGTTCGGGACATACTTTTTTTCTAGAAAGCTTGCGGCAAGGCCAACACCGACAAAAAGCAAAATTCAAAGAGTAGAATAGTATATAATTTTATTAAAAATAAATACTTCCCTATGGTTGAGATACCGCCCAGAGTACCTCCTACTGCTTGCATGTTACATTCAATAAAGCGTCGAACTCCATCGCGGTGGTGGACTCGCCCACCATATCATGAACCGCGCCTAGACTACTGCATTTATGGGTACATAAGGAACCATGGAAGGTAACCCACATCATTCAGGCAAACAGTGCATCACACCATGGATGTAAGCACACGAAAAAGGAGACCCATAACCTAAAACGAGCATAACTTTTGTATACGTTGTCCGATCGGACATACTTTTTTTTTCTAGAAAGCTTGTGGCGAGGCCAACACCGAGAAAAAGTGAATTTCAAAGAGTAGAATAGTATATAATATTTTACAAAATAAATACTTCCCTATGGTTGAGTTACCGCTCAGAATACTTCCTACTGCTAGCATGTTATATTCAATACAGCATCGAACTCCATCGCGGTGTTGGACTCGCCCACCGTATCATGAACCGCGCCTAGACTACCAAGTTTATGGGTACACAAGGAACCATGGAAGGTAACCCACATCCCTCGGCCACGCGGTTCAGCACACTGTGGGTGTAGGCACACAAAAATGAGATCTATAACATAAAACAAGCGTAACTTTTGCATCTGTTGTCCGTTCGGGGCATACTTTTCTTCTAGAAAGCTTGCGGTGAGGCCAACACTGACAAAAAGCAAAATTCAATGAGTAGAATAGTATATAATTTTATTAAAAATAAATACTTCCCTATGGTTCAGATACCGCCCTGAGTACCTCCTACTGCTTGCATGTTACATTCAATACAGCATCGAACTCCTTTGCGGTGGAGGAGTCGCCCACCATATCGTGAACCGCGCCTAGACTACTGTGTTAATGGGTACATAAGGAATCATGGAAGGTAACCCACATCATTCAGGCAAACGGTGCATCACACCATGGATGTATGCACACGAAAAAAGAGACCCATAACCTAAAACGAGCATAACTTTTGCATCCGTTGTCCGATCGGGCATATTTTTTTTTCTAGAAAGTTTGCGGCGAGGCCAACACCGACAAAAAGCGAATTTCAAAGAGTAAAATAGTATATAATTTTTTAGAAAATAAATACTTCCCTATGGTTGAGATATCGCCCAGAATACTTCCTACTGCTAGCATGTTACATTCAATACAGCATTGAACTCTATCACGGTGGAGGACTCGCCCACCGTATCATGAACCGTGCCTAGACTACCAAGTTTATGGGTACACAAGGAACCATGGAAGGTAACCCACATCCCTCGGCCACGCGGTTCAGCACATCGTGGGTGTAAGCACACAAAAATGAGACCTATAACCTAAAACGAGCGTAACTTTTGTGTCCGTTGTCCGATCAGGGCATACATTTTTTCTAGAAAGCTTGCAGCAAGGCCAACACCGACAAAAAGCAAAATTCAAAGAGTAGAAGAGTATATAATTATTTACAAAACAAATACTTCCCTATGGTTGAGATACCATCTAGAATACGTGCTACTGCCAGCATGTTACATTCAATATAGCATTGAACTCCATTGGGGTGGACGACTCGCCCATCGTAACATGATACACGCCTAGACTACCGAGTTTATGGGTACACAAGGAACCATGGAAGGTAACCCACATCATTCAGACACGCGGTTCATCACACCGTGGATGTAAACACACAAAAAAGGAGACCAATAACCTAAAACAAGCATTACTATTGCATCCGTTGTTCAATTAGGACATACTCTTTGTTTCTAGAAAGCTTGTGGCGAGGCCAACACCGAAAAAAATAAAAATTCAAAGAGTAGAATTGTATATAATTTTTTACAAAATAAATACTTCCCTATGGTTGAGATACCGCCCCGAATACCTCCTACTACCAACATGTTACATTCAATACAACATCGAACTCCATTGCGGTGGAGGATTCGCCCACCGTATCATGAACCACACCTAGACTATCGAGTTTATGGGTACACAAGGAACCATAGAAGGTAACCCACATCCCTCGGCCATGCGGTTCAGCACACCGTGGGTGTAAGCACACGAAAAATGAGACCTATAACCTAAAACGAGCGTAACTTTTGTATCCGGTGGCCGTTCGGGACATACTTTTTTTCTAGAAAGCTTGCGGCATGGCCAACACCGACAAAAAGCAAAATTCAAAGAGTAGAATAGTATATAATTTTATTAAAAATAAATACTTCCCTATGGTTGAGATACCGCCCAGAGTACCTCCTACTGCTTGCATGTTACATTCAATAAAGCGTCGAACTCCATCGCGGTGGTGGACTCGCCCACCATATCATGAACCGCGCCTAGACTACTGCATTTATGGGTACATAAGGAACCATGGAAGGTAACCCACATCATTCAGGCAAACAGTGCATCACACCATGGATGTAAGCACACGAAAAAGGAGACCCATAACCTAAAACGAGCATAACTTTTGCATACGTTGTCCGATCGGACATACTTTTTTTTCCTAGAAAGCTTGTGGCGAGGCCAACACCGAGAAAAAGCGAATTTCAAAGAGTAGAATAGTATATAATGTTTTACAAAATAAATACTTCCCTATGGTCGAGTTACCGCTCAGAATACTTCCTACTGCTAGCATGTTATATTCAATACAGCATCGAACTCCATCGCGGTGTTGGACTCGCCCACCGTATCATGAACCGCGCCTAGACTACCGAGTTTATGGGTACACAAGGAACCATGGAAGGTAACCCACATCCCTCGGCCACGCGGTTCAGCACACTGTGGGTGTAGGCACACAAAAATGAGATCTATAACATAAAACGAGCGTAACTTTTGTGTCTGTTGTCCGATCGGGGCATACTTTTTTTCTAGAAAGCTTGCAGCAAGGCCAACACCGACAAAAAGCAAAATTCAAAGAGTAGAATAGTATATAATTAATTACAAAATACAGACTTCCCTATGGTTGAGATTCCATCTAGAATACCTCCTACTGCCAGCATGTTACATTCAATACAACATTGAACTCCATTGTGGTGGATGACTCGCCCATCGTATCATGAACAACGCCTAGACTATCGAGTTTATGGGTACACAAGGAACCATGAAAGGTAACCCACATCATTCAGGCACGTGGTTCATCACACCGTGGATGTAAGCACACAAAAAAGGAGACCAATAACCTAAAACAAGCATAACTTTTGCATCCGTTGTTCAATTAGGGCATCCTTTTTGTTTCTAGAAAGCTTGTGGCGAGGCCAACACCGAAAAAAAGCAAAATTCAAAGAGTAGAATTGTATATAATTTGTTACAAAATAAATACTTCCCTATAGTTGAGATACCGCCCCGAATACCTCCTACTACCAGCATGTTACATTCAATACAACATCGAACTCCATTGCGGTGGAGGATTCGCCCACCGTATCATGAACCACACCTAGACTATCGAGTTTATGGGTACACAAGGAACCATAGAAGGTAACCCACATCCCTCGGCCATGCGGTTCAGCACACCGTGGGTGTAAGCACACGAAAAATGAAACCTCTAACCTAAAATGAGCGTAACTTTTGTATCTGGTGGCCGTTCGGGACATACTTTTTTTCTAGAAAGCTTGCGGCAAGGCCAACACCGACAAAAAGCAAAATTCAAAGAGTAGAATAGTATATAATTTTATTAAAAATAAATACTTCCCTATGGTTGAGATACCGCCCAGAGTACCTCCTACTGCTAGCATGTTACATTCAATAAAGCGTCGAACTCCATCGCGGTGGTGGACTCGCCCACAATATCCCGCGCCTAGACTACTGCGTTTATGGGTACACAAGGAAACATGGAAGGTAACCCACATCATTCAGGCATGCGGTTCATCACACCGTGGATGTAAGCACACGAAAAAGGAGACCCATAACCTAAAACGAGCATAACTTTTACATCCGTTGTCCGATCGGGGCATACTTTTCTTTTCTAATAAGCTTGCAGCGAGGCCACCACCGATAAAAAGCGAAATTGAAAGAGTAAAATTATATGTAATGTTATACAAAATAAATACTTTCCTATGGTTGAGATACCGCCCCGAATACCTCCCACTTCCAGCATGTTACATTCAATACAGCATCGAACTCCATCGCGGTGGAGGATTCGCCCACCGTATCATGAACCACGCCTAGACTATCCAGTTTATGGGTACACAAGGAACCATGGAAGGTAACCCACATCCCTCTACCACGCGGTTCAGCACACCGTGGGTGTAAGCACACAAAAAATGAGACCTATAACCTAAAACAAGCGTAACTTTTGCATCCGTTGTCCGTTGGGGGCATACTTTTCTTCTAGAAAGCTTGCGGTGAGGCCAACACTGACAAAAAGCAAAATTCAATGAGTAGAATAGTATATAATTTTATTAAAAATAAATACTTCCCTATGGTTCAGATACCGCCCTGAGTACCTCCTACTGCTTGCATGTTACATTCAATACAGCATCGAACTCCTTTGCGGTGGAGGAGTCGCCCACCATATCGTGAACCGCGCCTAGACTACTGTGTTAATGGGTACATAAGGAATCATGGAAGGTAACCCACATCATTCAGGCAAACGGTGCATCACACCATGGATGTATGCACACGAAAAAAGAGACCCATAACCTAAAACGAGCATAACTTTTGCATCCGTTGTCCGATCGGGCATATTTTTTTTTTCTAGAAAGTTTGCGGCGAGGCCAACACCGACAAAAAGCGAATTTCAAAGAGTAGAATAGTATATAATTTTTTACAAAATAAATACTTCCCTATGGTTGAGAAATCGCCCAGAATACTTCCTACTGCTAGCATGTTACATTCAATACAGCATTGAACTCTATCACGGTGGAGGACTCGCCCACCGTATCATGAACCGTGCCTAGACTACCAAGTTTATGGGTACACAAGGAACCATGGAAGGTAACCCACATCCCTCGGCCACGCGGTTCAGCACACCGTGGGTGTAAGCACACAAAAATGAGACCTATAACCTAAAAAGAGCGTAACTTTTGTGTCCGTATCCGATCAGGGCATACATTTTTTCTAGAAAGCTTGCAGCAAGGCCAACACCGACAAAAAGCAAAATTCAAAGAGTAGAAGAGTATATAATTATTTACAAAACAAATACTTCCCTATGGTTGAGATACCATCTAGAATACCTGCTACTGCCAGCATGTTACATTCAATATAGCATTGAACTCCATTGGGGTGGACGACTCGCCCATCGTAACATGATACACGCCTAGACTACCGAGTTTATGGGGACACAAGGAACCATGCAAGGTAACCCACATCCCTCGGCCACGCGGTTCAGCACACCGTGGGTGTAAGCACACAAAAATGAGACCTATAACCTAAAACGAGCGTAACTTTTGTGTCCGTTGTCCGATCAGGGCATACATTTTTTCTAGAAAGCTTGCAGCATGGCTAACACCGACAAAAAGAAAAAATCATAGAGTAGAATTGTATATAATTTTTTACAAAATAAATACTTCCCTATGGTTGAGATACCGCCCCGAATACCTCCTTCTACCAGCATGTTACATTCAATACAACATCGAACTCCATCCCGATGGAGGATTCGCCCACCGTATCATGAACCACACCTAGACTATCGAGTTTCTGGGTACACAAGGAACCAGAGAAGGTAACCCACATCCCTCGGCTATGCGGTTCAGCACACCGTGGGTGTAAGCACATGAAAAATGAGACCTACAACCTAAAACGAGCGTAACTTCAGTATCTGTTGGCCGTTCGGGACATACCTTTTTTCTAGAAAGCTTGCGGCGAGGCCAACACCGACCAAAAGCAAAATTGAAAGACTAGAATCACATATAACTTTATTAAAAATAAATACTTCCCTATGGTTGAGATACCGCTCGGAGTACCTCCTACTGCTAGCATGTTACATTCAATAGAACGTCGAACTCCATCGTGGTGGAGGACTCGCCCACCATAGCATGAACCGCGCCTATACTACTGCATTTTTGGGTACACAAGGAACTATGGAAGGTAACCCACATCAATTTGGCACGTGGTTCATCACACTGTGGATATAAGCACACGAAAAAGGAGACCAATAACCTAAAACGGGCATAACTTTTGCATTCGTTGTCCGATCAGGGCATACTTTTTTTTTTCCAGAAAGCTTGCAGCAAGGCCAACACCGACAAAAAGTGAAATTCAAAGAGTAGAATAGTATATAATTTTTTACAAAATAAATACTTCCCTATGGTTGAGATACCACCCAGAATACCTCCCACTCCCAGCATGTTACATTCAATACATCGTTGAACTCCTTTGCGGTGGAGGACTCGCCCACCGTATCATGAACTACGCCTAGACTATCGAGTTTATGGGTACACAAGGAACCATGGAAGGTAACCCACATAATTCAGGCATGCGGTTCATCACTCCGTGGATGTAAGCACACGAAAAAAGAGACCCATAACCTCAAACGAGCATAACTTTTGCATCCGTTGTCCGATCGGGGCATACTTTTTTTTTCTAATAAGCTAGCAGCGAGGCCACCACCGACAAAAAGCAAAATTCAAAGAGTAGAATTGTATATAATGTTATACAAAATAAATACTTCCCTATGGTTGAGATACCGCCCCGAATACATCCTACTACCAGCATGGTACATTCGATACAACATCGAACTCCATCGCGGTGGAGGATTCGTCCACTGTATCATGAACCACGCCTAGACTATCGAGTTTATGGGTACACAAGGAACCAGAGAAGGTAACCCACATCCCTCGGCCATGCGGTTCAGCACACCATGGGTGTAAGCACACGAAAAATGAGACCTATAACCTAAAACGAGCGTAACTTCTGTATCTGTTGGCCGTTTGGGACATACTGTTTTTCTAGAAAGCTTGCGGCGAGGCCAACACCGACTAAAAGCAAAATTGAAAGAGTAGAATCGCATATAACTTTATTAAAAATAAATACTTCCCTATGGTTGAGATACCGCTCGGAGTACCTCCTACTGCTAGCATGTTACATTCAATAGAACGTCGAACTCCATCGTGGTGGAGGACTCGCCCACCATAGCATGAACCGCGCCTATACTACCGCATTTATGGGTACACAAGGAACTATGGAAGGTAACCCACATCAATTTGGCTCGTGGTTCATCACACTATGGATATAAGCACACGAAAAAGGAGACCAATAATCTAAAACGAGCATAACTTTTGTATTCGTTGTCCGATCAGGGCATACTTTTTTTTTTCTAGAAAGCTTGCAGCAAGGCCAACACCGACAAAAAGTGAAATTCAAAGAGTAGAATAGTATATAATTTTTTACAAAATAAATACTTACCTATGGTTGAGATACCGCCCAGAATACCTCCGACTCCCATCATGTTACATTCAATACATCGTTGAACTCCATTGCGGTGGAGGACTCGCCCACCGTATCATGAACCGCGCCTAGACAACCAAGTTTATGGGTACACAAGGAACCATGGAAGGTAACCCACATCATTCGGGCATGCGGTTCATCACACCGTGGGTGTAAGCACACGAAAAAGGAGACCAATAACCTAAAATGAGCATAACTTTTGTATCCGTTGTTCGATTAGGGCATACTTTTTCTTTCTAGAAAGCTTGTGGCGAGGCCAACACCGACAAAAAGCGAAATTCAAAGAGTAGAATTGTACATAATGTTTTACAAAATAAATACTTCCCCATGGTTGAGATACGGCCCCGAATACCTCCTACTACTAGCATGTTACATTCAATACAGCATCGAACTCCATCGTGGTGGAGGATTCGCCCACCGTATCATGAACTGCACCTAGACTATCGAGTTTATGGGTACACAAGAAACCATGAAAGGTAACCCACATCCCTTGGCCACGCAGTTCAGTGCACCGCGGGTGTAAGCACACGAAAAATGAGACCTATAACCTAAAACGAGCGTAACTTTTGTATCCGTTGTCCGTTCGGGACATACTTTTTTTCTAGAGAGCTTGCGACGAGGCCAACACCGACAAAAAGCAAAATTCAAAGAGTAGAATCGTATATAATTTTATTAAAAATAAATACTTTCCTATGGTTGAGATACCGCCGGAGTACCTCCTACTGCTAGCATGTTACATTCAATACAACGTCAAACTCCATTGCGGTGGAGGTCTCGCCCACCATATCATGAACCGCACCTATACTACCGCATTTATGGGTACACAAGGAACCATGGAAGGTAACCCACATCAATTTGGCACGTGGTTCATCACACTATGGATGTAAGCACACGAAAAAGAAGACCAATAACCTAAAACGAGCATAACTTTTGCATCCGTTGTTCGATCAGGGCATACTTTTTTTTCCCAGAAAGCTTGCAGCATGGCTAACACCGACAAAAAGAAAAAATCATAGAGTAGAATTGTATATAATTTTTTACAAAATAAATACTTCCCTATGGTTGAGATACCGCCCTGAATACCTCCTTCTACCAGCATGTTACATTCAATACAACATCGAACTCCATCCCGATGGAGGATTCGCCCACCGTATCATGAACCACACCTAGACTATCGAGTTTATGGGTACACAAGGAACCAGAGAAGGTAACCCACATCCCTCGGCCATGCGGTTCAGCACACCGTGGGTGTAAGCACATGAAAAATGAGACCTACAACCTAAAACGAGCGTAACTTCAGTATCTGTTGGCCGTTCGGGACATACCTTTTTTCTAGAAAGCTTGCGGCGAGGCCAACACCGACCAAAAGCAAAATTGAAAGACTAGAATCACATATAACTTTATTAAAAATAAATACTTCCCTATGGTTGAGATACCGCTCGGAGTACCTCCTACTACTAGCATGTTACATTCAATAGAACGTCGAACTCCATCGTGGTGGAGGACTCGCCCACCATAGCATGAACCGCGCCTATACTACTGCATTTTTGGGTACACAAGGAACTATGGAAGGTAACCCACATCAATTTTGCACGTGGTTCATCACACTGTGGATATAAGCACACGAAAAAGGAGACCAATAATCTAAAACGGGCATAACTTTTGCATTCGTTGTCCGATCAGGGCATACTTTTTTTTTCTAATAAGCTAGCAGCGAGGCCACCACCGACAAAAAGCAAAATTCAAAGAGTAGAATTGTATATAATGTTATACAAAATAAATACTTCCCTATGGTTGAGATACCGCCCCGAATACATCCTACTACCAGCATGTTACATTCGATACAACATCGAACTCCATCGCAGTGGAGGATTCGCCCACTGTATCATGAACCACGCCTAGACTATCGAGTTTATGGGTACACAAGGAACCATGGAAGGTAACCCCCATCCCTCTGCCACGCGGTTCAGCACACCGTGGGTGTAAGCACACAAAAAATGAGACCTATAACCTAAAACAAGCGTAACTTTTGCATCCGTTATCCGTTTCGGGATACTTTTTTCTAGAAAGCTTGCGGTGAGGCCAACACTGACAAAAAGAAAAATTCAATGAGTAGAATAGTATATAATTTTATTAAAAATAAATACTTCCCTATGGTTTAGATACCGCCCTGAGTACCTCCTACTGCTTGCATGTTACATTCAATACAGCATCGAACTCCATCGCGGTGGAGGACTCGCCCACCATATCATGAACCGTGCCTACACTACTACGTTTATGGGTACATAAGGAACCATGGAAGGTAACCCACATCATTCAGGCAAACGGTGCATCACACCATGGATGTAAGCACAGGAAAAAGGAGACCCACAACCTAAAACGAGCATAACTTTTGCATACGTCATCCGTTCGGACATACTTTTTTTTTCTAGAAAGCTAGCGGCGAGGCCAACACCGAGAAAAAGCGAATTTCAAAGAGTAGAATAGTATATAATTTTTTACAAAATAAACACTTCCCTATGGTTGAGTTACCGCCCAGAATACTTCCTACTGCTAGCATGTTATATTCAATACAGCATCGAACTCCATCGCGGTGTTGGACTCGCCCACCGTATCATGAACCGCGCCTAGACTACCGAGTTTATGGGTACACAAGAAACCATGGAAGGTAACCCACATCCCTCGGCCATGCGGTTCAGCACACTGTGGGTGTAAGCACACAAAAATGAGACCTATAACATAATATGAGCGTAACTTTTGTGTCCGTTGTCCGATCAGGGCATACTTTTTTTCTAGAAAGCTTGTAGCAAGGCCAACACCGACAAAAAGAAAAATTCAAAGAGTAGAATAGTATATAATTATTTACAAAATAAATACTTCCCTATGGTTGAGATTCCATCTAGAATACCTCCTACTGTCAGCATGTTACATTCAATACAACATTGAACTCCATTGTGGTGGATGACTCGCCCATCGTATCATGAACAATGCCTAGACTATCGAGTTTATGGGTACACAAGGAACCATGAAAGGTAACCCACATCATTCAGGCACGTGGTTCATCACACCGTCGATGTAAGCACACAAAAAAGGAGACCAATAACCTGAAACAAGCACAACTTTTGCATCCGTTGTTCAATTAGGGCATACTTATTGTTTCTAGAAAGCTTATGGTGAGGCCAACACCGACAAAAAGCAAAATTCAAACAGTAGAATTATATATAATTTGTTACAAAATAAAACTATGGTTGAGATACCGCCCCGAAAACCTCCTACTACCAGCATGTTACATTCAATACAACATTGAACTCCATCGCGGTGGAGGATTCGCCCACCGTATCATGAACCACACCTAGACTATCGAGTTTATGGGTACACAAGGAACCATAGAAGGTAACCCACATCCCTCGACCATGCTGTTCAGCACACCGTGGGTGTAAGAACACGAAAAATGAGACCTATAACCTAAAATGAGCGTAACTTTTGTATCTGTTGGCCGTTCGGGACATACTTTTTTTCTAGAAAGCTTACGGCAAGGCCAACACCGACAAAAAGCAAAATTCAAAGAGTAGAATAGTATATAATTTTATTTAAAATAAATACTTCCCTATGGTTGAGATACCGCGCGGAGTACCTCCTACTGCTAGCATGTTACATTCAATAAAGCATCGAACTCCATCGCGGTGGTGGACTCGCCCACCATATCATGAACCGCGCCTAGACTATTGCGTTTATGGGTACACAAGGAACCATGGAAGGTAACCCACATCATTCAGGCATGCAGTTCATCACACCATGGATGTAAGCACACGAAAAAGGAGACCCATAACATAAAACGAGCATAACTTTTGCATCCGTTGTCCGATCGGGGCATACTTTTTTTTTCTAATAAGCTTGCAGCGAGGCCACCATCGACAAAAAGCGAAATTCAAAGAGTAGAATTGTATATAATGTTATACAAAATAAATACTTTCCTATGGTTGAGATACTGTCCCGAATACCTCCTACTACCAGCATGTTACATTCAATACAGCATTGAACTCTATCACGGTGGAGGACTGGCCCACTGTATCATGAATCACGCCTAGACTACCGAGTTTATGGGTACACAAGGAACCATGGTAGGTAACCGACATCCCTCGTCCACGCGGTTCAGCACACCGTGGGTGTAAGCACAAAAAAAATGAGACCTATAACCTAAAACGAGCGTAACTTTTGTGTCCGTTGTCCGATCAGGGCATACATTTTTTGTAGAAAGCTTGCAGCAAGGCCAACACCGACAAAAAGCAAAATTCAAAGAGTAGAATAGTATATAATTATTTACAAAACAAATACTTCCCTATGGTTGAGATACCATCTAGAATACCTCCTACTGCCTGCATGTTACATTCAATACAGCATTGAACTCAATTGGGGTGGACGACTCGCCCATCATAACATGATACACGACTAGACTACCGAGTTTATAGGTACACAAGGAACCATGGAAGGTAACCCACATCATTCGGGCACGCGGTTCATCACATCGTGGATGTAAGCACACAAAAAAGGAGACCAATAACCTAAAACAAGCATTACTTTTGCATCCGTTGTTCAATCAGGGCATACTCTTTGTTTCTAGAAAGCTTGTGGCGGGGCCAACACCGACAAAAAGAAAAATTCAAAGAGTAGAATTGTATCTAATTTTTTACAAAATAAATACTTCCCTATGGTTGAGATACCGCCCCGAATACCTCCTTCTACCTGCATGTTACATTCAATACAACATCGAACTCCATCCCGGTGGAGGATTCGCCCACCGTATCATGAACCACACCAAGACTATCGAGTTTATGGGTACACAAGGAACCAGAGAAGGTAACCCACATCCCTCGGCCATGCGGTTCAGCACACCATGGGTGTAAGCACATGAAAAATGAGACCTACAACCTAAAACGAGCGTAACTTTTGTATTTGTTGGCCGTTCGGGACATACTTTTTTTCTAGAAAGCTTGCAGCGAGGCCAACACCGACCAAAAGCAAAATTGAAAGAGTAGAATTGTATATAATTTTATTAAAAATAAATACTTCCCTATGGTTGAGATACCGCTCGGAGTACCTCCTACTGCTAGCATGTTACATTCAATACAACATCGAACTCCATCGTGGTGGAGGACTCGCCCACCATATCATGAACCGCGCCAATACTACCGCATTTATGGGTACACAAGGAACCATGGAAGGTAACCCACATAATTTTTGGCATGTTGTTCATCACACTGTGGATATAAGCACACGAAAAAGGAGACCCATAACCTAAAACGAGCATAACTTTTGTATCCGTTGTCCGATTAGGGCATACTTTTTCCTTCTAGAAAGCTTGTGGCGAGGCCAACACCGACAAAAAGCGAAATTCAAAGAGTAGAATTGTATATAATGTTTTACAAAATAAATACTTCCCCATGGTTGAGATACAGCCCCGAATACCTCCTACTACTAGCATGTTACATTCAATATAGTATCGAACTCCATCGTGGTGGAGGATTCCCCCACCGTATCATGAACTGCGCCTAGACTATCGAGTTTATGGGTACACAAGGAACCATGGAAGGTAACCCACATCCCTCAGCCATGCGGTTCAGCACACCGTGGGTGTAAGCACACGAAAAATGAGACCTATACCCTAAAACGAGCGTAACTTTTGTAGCCGTTGTCCGTTTGGGACATACTTTTTTTCTAGAAAGCTTGCAACGAGGCCAACACCGACAAAAATCAAAATTCAAAGAGTAGAATAGTATATAATTTTATTCAAAATAAATACTTCCCTATGGTTGAGATACCGCCAGAGTACCTCTTACTGCTAGCATGTCACATTCAATACAACATCGAACTCCATTGCGGTGGAGGACTCGTCCACCATATCATGAACTGCGCCTATACTACCGCATTTATGGGTACACAAGGAACCATCGAAGGTAACCCACATCAATTTGGCACGTGGTTCACCACACTGTGGATGTAAGTACATGAAAAAGGAGACCAATAACCTAAAACGAGCATAACTTTTGCATCCGTTGTCCAATTAGGGCATACTTTTTCTTTCTAGAAAGCTTGTGGCGAGGCCAACACCGACAAAATGCGAAATTCAAAGAGTAGAATTGTATATAATGTTTTACAAAATAAATACTTCCCCATAATTGAGATACCATCCCGAATATCTCCTGGTACTAGCATGTTACATTCAATACAGCATCAAACTCCATCGCGGTGGGGGATTCGCCCACCGTATCATGAACTGCGCCTAGACTATCGAGTTTATGGGTACACAAGGAACCATGGAAGGTAACCCACATTCCTCAGCCACGCGGTTCAGCACACCGTGGGTGTAAGCACACGAAAAATGAGACCTATAACCTAAAACGAGCGTAACTTTTGTAGCCGTTGTCCGTTCGGGACATACTTTTTTTCTAGAAAGCTTGCGACGAGGCCAACACCGACAAAAAGAAAAATTCAAAGAGTAGAATAGTATATAATTTTATGAAAAATAAATACTTCTCTATGGTTGAGATACCGCCAGAGTACCTCCTACTTCTAGCATGTTATATTCAATACAACGTCGAACTCCATTGCGGTGGAGGACTCGCCCACCATATCATGAACTGCGCCTATACTACCGCATTTATGGGTACACAAGGAACCATGGAAGGTAACCCACATCCCTTGGCCATGCGGTTCAGCACACCGTGGGTGTAAGCACACGAAAAATGAGACCTATACCCTAAAACGAGCGTAACTTTTGTGTCCGTTGTCCGATCAGGGCATACATTTTTTCTAGAAAGCTTGCAGCAAGGCCAACACCGACAAAAAGCAAAATTCAAAGAGTAGAATAGTATATAATTATTTACAAAACAAATACTTCCCTATGGTTGAGATACCATCTAGAATACCTCCTACTGCCTGCATGTTACATTCAATACAACATTGAACTCAATTGGGGTGGACGACTCGCCCATCGTAACATGATACACGACTAGACTACCGAGTTTATAGGTACACAAGGAACCATGGAAGGTAACCCACATCATTCGGGCACGCGGTTCATCACACCGTGGATGTAAGCACACAAAAAAGGAGACCAATAACCTAAAACAAGCATTACTTTTGCATCCGTTGTTCAATCAGGGCATACTCTTTGTTTCTAGAAAGCTTGTGGCGGGGCCAACACCGACAAAAAGAAAAATTCAAAGAGTAGAATTGTATCTAATTTTTTACAAAATAAATACTTCCCTATGGTTGAGATACCGCCCCGAATACCTCCTTCTACCTGCATGTTACATTCAATACAACATCGAACTCCATCCCGGTGGAGGATTCGCCCACCGTATCATGAACCACACCAAGACTATCGAGTTTATGGGTACACAAGGAACCAGAGAAGGTAACCCACATCCCTCGGCCATGCGGTTCAGCACACCATGGGTGTAAGCACATGAAAAATGAGACCTACAACCTAAAACGAGCGTAACTTTTGTATCTGTTGGCCGTTCGGGACATACTTTTTTTCTAGAAAGCTTGCAGCGAGGCCAACACCGACCAAAAGAAAAATTGAAAGAGTAGAATTGTATATAATTTTATTAAAAATAAATACTTCCCTATGGTTGAGATACCGCTCGGAGTACCTCCTACTGCTAGCATGTTACATTCAATACAACATCGAACTCCATCGTGGTGGAGGACTCGCCCACCATATCATGAACCGCGCCTATACTACCGCATTTATGGGTACACAAGGAACCATGGAAGGTAACCCACATAATTTTTGGCATGTTGTTCATCACACTGTGGATATAAGCACATGAAAAAGGAGACCCATAACCTAAAACGAGCATAACTTTTGCATCCGTTGTCCGATTAGGGCATACTTTTTCGTTCTAGAAAGCTTGTGGCGAGGCCAACACTGACAAAAAGCGAAATTCAAAGAGTAGAATTGTATATAATGTTTTACAAAATAAATACTTCCCCATGGTTGAGATACAGCCCCGAATACCTCCTACTACTAGCATGTTACATTCAATATAGCATCGAACTCCATCGTGGTGGAGGATTCGCCCACCATATCATGAACTGCGCCTAGACTATCGAGTTTATGGGTACACAAGGAACCATGGAAGGTAACCCACATCCCTCAGCCATGCGGTTCAGCACACCGTGGGTGTAAGCACACGAAAAATGAGACCTATAACCTAAAACGAGTGTAACTTTTGTAGCCGTTGTCCGTTCGGGACATACTTTTTTTTCTAGAAACCTTGCGACGAGGCCAACACCGACAAAAAGCGAAATTCAAAGAGTAGAATAGTATATAATTTTTTACAAAACAAATACTTCCCTATGGTGGAGATACCGCCAAAGTACCTCCTACTGCAAGCATGTTACATTCAATACAACGTCGAACTCCATTGCGGTGGAGGACTCGCCCACCATATCATGAACTGCGCCTATACTACCTCATTTCTGGGTACACAAGGAACCATCGAAGGTAACCCACATCAATTTGGCACGTGGTTCATCACACTGTGGATGTAAGCACATGAAAAAGGAGACCAATAACCTAAAACGAGCATAACTTTTGCATCAGTTGTCCAATTAGGGCATACTTTTTCTTTCTAGAAAGCTTGTGGCGAGGCCAACACCGACAAAAAGCGAAATTCAAAGAGTAGAATTGTTTATAATGTTTTACAAAATAAATACTTCCCCATGGTTGAGATACCGTCCCGAATACCTCCTGGTACTAGCATGTTACATTCAATACAGCATCGAACTCCATCGCGGTGGGGGATTCGCCCACCGTATCGTGAACTACGCCTAGACTATCGAGTATATGGGTACACAAGGAACCATGGAAGGTAACCCACATCCCTCAGCCACGCGGTTCAGCACACCGTGGGTGTAAGCACACAAAAAATGAGACCTATAACCTAAAACGAGCGTAACTTTTGTAGCCGTTGTCCGTTCGGGACATACTTTTTTTCTAGAAACCTTGCGACGAGGCCAACACCGACAAAAGCAAAATTCAAAGAGCAGAATAGTATATAGTTTTATTAAAAATAAATACTTCTCTATGGTTGAGATACCGCTCGGAGTACCTCCTACTTCTAGCATGTTATATTCAATACAACGTCGAACTCCATTGCGGTGCAGGACTCGCCCACCATATCATGAACTGCGCCTATACTACCGCATTTATGGGTACACAAGGAACCATGGAAGGTAACCCACATCCCTTGGCTATGCGGTTCAGCACACCGTGGGTGTAAGCACACGAAAAATGAGACCTATACCCTAAAACGAGCGTAACTTTTATAGCCGTTGTCCGTTTGGGACATACTTTTTTTCTAGAAAGCTTGCAACGAGGCCAACACCGACAAAAATCAAAATTCAAAGAGTAGAATGGTATATAATTTTATTAAAAATAAATACTTCCCTATGGTTGAGATACCGCCAGAGTACCTCCTACTGGTAGCATGTCACATTCAATACAACATCGAACTCCGTTGCGGTGGAGGACTCGTCCACCATATCATGAACTGCGCCTATACTACCGCATTTATGGGTACACAAGGATCCATGGAAGGTAACCCACATCAATTTGGTACGTGGTTCACCACACTGTGGATGTAAGTACATGAAAAAGGAGACCAATAACCTAAAACGAGCATAACTTTTGCATCTGTTGTCCAATTAGGGCATACTTTTTCTTTCTAGAAAGCTTGTGGCGAGGCCAACACCGACAAAATGCGAAATTCAAAGAGTAGAATTGTATATAATGTTTTACAAAATAAATACTTCCCCATGGTTGAGATACCATCCCGAATATCTCCTGGTACTAGCATGTTACATTCAATACAGCATCAAACTCCATCGCGGTGGGGGATTCGCCCACCGTATCATGAACTGCGCCTAGACTATCGAGTTTATGGGTACACAAGGAACCATGGAAGGTAACCCACATTCCTCAGCCACGCGGTTCAGCACACCGTGGGTGTAAGCACACGAAAAATGAGACCTATAACCTAAAACGAGCGTAACTTTTGTAGCCGTTGTCCGTTCGGGACATACTTTTTTTCTAGAAAGCTTGCGACGAGGCCAACACCGACAAAAAGCAAAATTCAAAGAGTAGAATAGTATATAATTTTATTAAAAATAAATACTTCTCTATGGTTGAGATACCGCCAGAGTACCTCCTACTTCTAGCATGTAATATTCAATACAACGTCGAACTCCATTGCGGTGGAGGACTCGCCCACCATATCATGAACTGCGCCTATACTACCGCATTTATGGGTACACAAGGAACCATGGAAGGTAACCCACATCCCTTGGCCATGCGGTTCAGCACACCGTGGGTGTAAGCACACGAAAAATGAGACCTATACCCTAAAACGAGCGTAACTTTTGTAGCCGTTGTCCGTTTGGGACATACTTTTTTTCTAGAAAGCTTGCAACGAGGCCAACACCGACAAAAAGCAAAATTCAAAGAGTAGAATAGTATATAATTTTATTAAAAATAAATACTTCCCTATGGTTGAGATACCGCCAGAGTACCTCCTACTGCTAGCATGTCACATTCAATACAACATCGAACTCCATTGCGGTGGAGGACTCGTCCACCATATCATGAACTACGCCTATACTACCGCATTTATGGGTACACAAGGAACCATGGAAGGTAACCCACATCAATTTGGCACGTGGTTCACCACACTGTGGATGTAAGTACATGAAAAAGGAGACCAATAACCTAAAATGAGCATAACTTTTGCATCCGTTGTCCAATTAGGGCATACTTTTTCTTTCTAGAAAGCTTGTGGCGAGGCCAACACCGACAAAAAGCGAAATTCAAAGAGTAGAATTGTATATAATGTTTTACAAAATAAATACTTCACCATGGTTGAGATACCATCCCGAATACCTCCTGGTACTAGCATGTTACATTCAATACAGCATCGAACTCCATCGCGGTGGGGGATTCGCCCACCGTATCATGAACTGCGCCTAGACTATCGAGTTTATGGGTACACAAGGAACCATGGAAGGTAACCCACATCCCTCAGCCACGCGGTTCAGCACACCGTGGGTGTAAGCACATGAAAAATGAGACCTATAACCTAAAACGAGCGAAACTTTTGTAGCCGTTGTCCGTTCGGGACATACTTTTTTTCTAGAAAGCTTGCGACGAGGCCAACACCGACAAAAAGCAAAATTCAAAGAGTATAATAGTATATAATTTTATTAAAAATAAATACTTCCCAATGGTTGAGATACCTCCAGAGTACCTCCTACTTCTAGCATGTAATATTCAATACAACGTCGAACTCCATTGCGGTGGAGGACTCGCCCACCATATCATGAACTGCGCCTATACTACCGCATTTATGGGTACACAAGGAACCATGGAAGGTAACCCACATCCCTTGGCCATGCGGTTCAGCACACCGTGGGTGTAAGCACACGAAAAATGAGACCTATACCCTAAAACGAGCGTAACTTTTGTAGCCGTTGTCCGTTTGGGACATACTTTTTTTCTAGAAAGCTTGCAACGAGGCCAACACCGACAAAAAGCAAAATTCAAAGAGTAGAATAGTATATAATTTTATTAAAAATAAATACTTCCCTATGGTTGAGATACCGCCAGAGTACCTCCTACTGCTAGCATGTCACATTCAATACAACATCGAACTCCATTGCGGTGGAGGACTCGTCCACCATATCATGAACTACGCCTATACTACCGCATTTATGGGTACACAAGGAACCATGGAAGGTAACCCACATCAATTTGGCACGTGGTTCACCACACTGTGGATGTAAGTACATGAAAAAGGAGACCAATAACCTAAAATGAGCATAACTTTTGCATCCGTTGTCCAATTAGGGCATACTTTTTCTTTCTAGAAAGCTTGTGGCGAGGCCAACACCGACAAAAAGCGAAATTCAAAGAGTAGAATTGTATATAATGTTTTACAAAATAAATACTTCACCATGGTTGAGATACCATCCCGAATACCTCCTGGTACTAGCATGTTACATTCAATACAGCATCGAACTCCATCGCGGTGGGGGATTCGCCCACCGTATCATGAACTGCGCCTAGACTATCGAGTTTATGGGTACACAAGGAACCATGGAAGGTAACCCACATCCCTCAGCCACGCGGTTCAGCACACCGTGGGTGTAAGCACATGAAAAATGAGACCTATAACCTAAAACGAGCGAAACTTTTGTAGCCGTTGTCCGTTCGGGACATACTTTTTTTCTAGAAAGCTTGCGACGAGGCCAACACCGACAAAAAGCAAAATTCAAAGAGTATAATAGTATATAATTTTATTAAAAATAAATACTTCCCAATGGTTGAGATACCTCCAGAGTACCTCCTACTTCTAGCATGTTATATTCAATACAACGTCGACCTCCATTGCGGTGGAGGACTCGCCCACCATATCATGAACTGCGCCTATACTACCGCATTTATGGGTACACAAGGAACCATGGAAGGTAACCCACATCCCTCGGCCACGCGGTTCAGCACACCGTGGGTGTAAGCACACGAAAAATGAGACCTATACCCTAAAACGAGCGTAACTTTTGTAGCCGTTGTCCGTTCGGGACATACTTTTTTTCTAGAAAGCTTGCGACGAGGCCAACACCGACAAAAAGCAAAATTCAAAGAGTAGAATAGTATATAATTTTATTAATAATAAATACTTCCCTATGGTTGAGATACCGCCAGAGTACCTCCTACTGGTAGCATGTCACATTCAATACAACATCGAACTCCATTGCGGTGGAGGACTCGTCCACCATATCATGAACTGCGCCTATACTACCGCATTTATGGGTACACAAGGATCCATGGAAGGTAACCCACATCAATTTGGTACGTGGTTCACCACACTGTGGATGTAAGTACATGAAAAAGGAGACCAATAACCTAAAACGAGCATAACTTTTGCATCTGTTGTCCAATTAGGGCATACTTTTTCTTTCTAGAAAGCTTGTGGCGAGGCCAACACCGACAAAATGCGAAATTCAAAGACTAGAATTGTATATAATGTTTTACAAAATAAATACTTCCCCATGGTTGAGATACCATCCCGAATATCTCCTGGTACTAGCATGTTACATTCAATACAGCATCAAACTCCATCGCGGTGGGGGATTCGCCCACCGTATCATGAACTGCGCCTAGACTATCGAGTTTATGGGTACACGAGGAACCATGGAAGGTAACCCACATTCCTCAGCCACGCGGTTCAGCACACCGTGGGTGTAAGCACACGAAAAATGAGACCTATAACCTAAAACGAGCGTAACTTTTGTAGCCGTTGTCCGTTCGGGACATACTTTTTTTCTAGAAAGCTTGCGACGAGGCCAACACCGACAAAAAGCAAAATTCAAAGAGTAGAATAGTATATAATTTTATTAAAAATAAATACTTCTCTATGGTTGAGATACCGCCAGAGTACCTCCTACTTCTAGCATGTAATATTCAATACAACGTCGAACTCCATTGCGGTGGAGGACTCGCCCACCATATCATGAACTGCGCCTATACTACCGCATTTATGGGTACACAAGGAACCATGGAAGGTAACCCACATCCCTTGGCCATGCGGTTCAGCACACCGTGGGTGTAAGCACACGAAAAATGAGACCTATACCCTAAAACGAGCGTAACTTTTGTAGCCGTTGTCCGTTTGGGACATACTTTTTTTCTAGAAAGCTTGCAACGAGGCCAACACCGACAAAAAGCAAAATTCAAAGAGTAGAATAGTATATAATTTTATTAAAAATAAATACTTCCCTATGGTTGAGATACCGCCAGAGTACCTCCTACTGCTAGCATGTCACATTCAATACAACATCGAACTCCATTGCGGTGGAGGACTCGTCCACCATATCATGAACTACGCCTATACTACCGCATTTATGGGTACACAAGGAACCATGGAAGGTAACCCACATCAATTTGGCACGTGGTTCACCACACTGTGGATGTAAGTACATGAAAAAGGAGACCAATAACCTAAAATGAGCATAACTTTTGCATCCGTTGTCCAATTAGGGCATACTTTTTCTTTCTAGAAAGCTTGTGGCGAGGCCAACACCGACAAAAAGCGAAATTCAAAGAGTAGAATTGTATATAATGTTTTACAAAATAAATACTTCACCATGGTTGAGATACCATCCCGAATACCTCCTGGTACTAGCATGTTACATTCAATACAGCATCGAACTCCATCGCGGTGGGGGATTCGCCCACCGTATCATGAACTGCGCCTAGACTATCGAGTTTATGGGTACACAAGGAACCATGGAAGGTAACCCACATCCCTCAGCCACGCGGTTCAGCACACCGTGGGTGTAAGCACATGAAAAATGAGACCTATAACCTAAAACGAGCGAAACTTTTGTAGCCGTTGTCCGTTCGGGACATACTTTTTTTCTAGAAAGCTTGCGACGAGGCCAACACCGACAAAAAGCAAAATTCAAAGAGTAGAATAGTATATAATTTTATTAAAAATAAATACTTCCCAATGGTTGAGATACCTCCAGAGTACCTCCTACTTCTAGCATGTTATATTCAATACAACGTCGACCTCCATTGCGGTGGAGGACTCGCCCACCATATCATGAACTGCGCCTATACTACCGCATTTATGGGTACACAAGGAACCATGGAAGGTAACCCACATCCCTCGGCCACGCGGTTCAGCACACCGTGGGTGTAAGCACACGAAAAATGAGACCTATACCCTAAAACGAGCGTAACTTTTGTAGCCGTTGTCCGTTCGGGACATACTTTTTTTCTAGAAAGCTTGCGACGAGGCCAACACCGACAAAAAGCAAAATTCAAAGAGTAGAATAGTATATAATTTTATTAATAATAAATACTTCCCTATGGTTGAGATACCGCCAGAGTACCTCCTACTGCTAGCATGTTACATTCAATACAACGTTGAACTCCATTGCGGTGGAGGACTCGCCCACCATATCATGAACCGCCCCTATACTACCGCATTTATGGGTACAGAAGGAACCATGGAAGGTAACTCACATCATTCGGTCAGGTGGTTCATCAAACCGTGGATGTAAGCACATGAAAAAGGAGACCAATAACCTAAAATGAGCATAACTTTTGTATCCGTTGTCTGATTAGGGCATATTTTTTCCTTCTAGAAAGCCTGTGGCAAGGCCAACACCGACAAAAAGCGAAATTCAAAGAGTAGAATTGTATATAATGTTTTACAAAATAAATACTTCCCCATGGTTGAGATACCGTCCCGAATACCTCCTACTACTAGCATGTTACATTCAATACAACATCGAACTCCATCGCGGTGGGGGATTCGCCCACCGTATCATGAACTGCGCCTAGACTATGGAGTTTATGGGTACACAAGGAACCATGGAAGGTAACCCACATCCCTTGGCCATGCGGTTCAGCACACCGTGGGTGTAAGCACATGAAAAATGAGACCTATAACCTAAAACGAGCGTAACTTTTGTAGCCGTTGTCCGTTTGGGACATACTTTTTTTCTAGAAAGCTTGCGATGGGGCCAACACCGACAAAAAGAAAAATTCAACGAGTAGAATAGTATATAATTTTATTAAAAATAAATACTTCCCTATGGTTGAGATACCGCCAGAGTACCTCCTACTGCTAGCATGTTACATTCAATACAACGTTGAACTCCATTGCGGTGGAGGACTCGCCCACCATATCATGAACCGCCCCTATACTACCGCATTTATGGGTACACAAGGAACCATGGAAGGTAACTCACATCATTCGGTCAGGTGGTTCATCAAACCGTGGATGTAAGCACATGAAAAAGGAGACCAATAACCTAAAATGAGCATAACTTTTGTATCCGTTGTCTGATTAGGGCATATTTTTTCCTTCTAGAAAGCTTGTGGCAAGGCCAACACCGACAAAAAGCGAAATTCAAAGAGTAGAATTGTATATAATGTTTTACAAAATAAATACTTCCCCATGGTTGAGATACCGTCCCGAATACCTCCTACTACTAGCATGTTACATTCAATACAACATCGAACTCCATCGCGGTGGGGGATTCGCCCACCGTATCATGAACTGCGCCTAGACTATTGAGTTTATGGGTACACAAGGAACCATGGAAGGTAACCCACATCTCTTGGCCATGCGGTTCAGCACACCGTGGGTGTAAGCACACGAAAAATGAGACCTATAACCTAAAACGAGCGGAACTTTTGTAGCCGTTGTCCGTTTGGGACATACTTTTTTTCTAGAAAGCTTGCGATGGGGCCAACACCAACAAAAAGAAAAATTCAAAGAGTAGAATAGTATATAATTTTATTAAAAATAAATACTTCCCTATGGTTGAGATACCGCCAGAGTACCTCCTACTGCTAGCATGTTACATTCAATACAACGTTGAACTCCATTGCGGTGGAGGACTCGCCCACCATATCATGAACCGCCCCTATACTACCGCATTTATGGGTACACAAGGAACCATGGAAGGTAACCCACATCATTCGGGCATGTGGTTCATCAAACCGTGGATGTAAGCACATGAAAAAGGAGACCAATAACCTAAAATGAGCATAACTTTTGTATCCGTTGTCCGATTAGGGCATATTTTTTCTTTCTAGAAAGCTTGTGGCGAGGCCAACACCGACAAAAAGCGAAATTCAAAGAGTAGAATTGTATATAATGTTTTACAAAATAAATACTTCTCCATGGTTGAGATACCGTCCCGAATACCTCCTACTACTAGCATGTTACATTCAATACAACATCGAACTCCATCGCGGTGGGGGATTCGTCCACCATATCATGAACTACGCCTAGACTATCGAGTTTATGGGTACAGAAGGAACCATGGAAGGTAACCCACATCCCTTGGCCATGCGGTTCAGCACACCGTGGGTGTAAGCACATGAAAAATGAGACCTATAACCTAAAACGAGCGGAACTTTTGTAGCCGTTGTCCGTTTGGGACATACTTTTTTCTAGAAAGCTTGCGACGAGGCCAACACCGACAAAAAGCAAAATTCAAAGAGTAGAATAGTATATAATTTTATTCAAAATAAATACTTCCCTATGGTTGAGATACCGCCAGAGTACCTCCTACTGCTAGCATGTCACATTCAATACAACGTCGAACTCCATTGCGGTGGAGGACTCGTCCACCATATCATGAACTGCGCCTATACTACCGCATTTATGGGTACACAAGGAACCATGGAAGGTAACCCACATCAATTTGGCACATGGTTCATCACACTGTGGATGTAAGTACATGAAAAAGGAGACCAATAACCTAAAACGAGCATAACTTTTGCATCCGTTGTGCAATTAGGGCATACTTTTTCCTTCTAGAAAGCTTGTGGCGAGGCCAACAACGACAAAAAGCGAAATTCAAAGAGTAGAATTGTATATAATGTTTTACAAAATAAATACTTCCCCATGGTTGAGATACCATCCTGAATACCTCCTGGTACTAGCATGTTACATTCAATATAGCATCGAACTCCATCGCGGTGGGGGATTCGCCCACCGTATCATGAACTGCGCCTAGACTATCGAGTTTATGGGTACACGAGGAACCATGGAAGGTAACCCACATCCCTCAGCCACGCGGTTCAGCACACCGTGGGTGTAAGCACACAAAAAATGAGACCTATAACCTAAAATGAGCGTAACTTTTGTTGCCGTTGTCCGTTCGGGACATACTTTTTTTCTAGAAAGCTTGCGACGAGGCCAGCACCGACAAAAAGCAAAATTCAAAGAGTATAATAGTATATCATTTTATTAAAAATAAATACTTCCCTATGGTTGAGATACCGCCAGAGTACCTCCTACTTCTAGCATGTTATATTCAATACAACATTGAACTCCATTGCGGTGGAGGACTCGGCCACCATATCATGAACTGCGCCTATACTACCGCATTTATGGGTACACAAGGAACCATGGAAGGTAACCCACATCCCTCAGCCACGTGGTTCAGCACACCGTGGGTGTAAGCACACGAAAAATGAGACCTATACCCTCAAACGAGCGTAACTTTTGTAGCCGTTGTCCGTTCGGGACATACTTTTTTTCTAGAAAGCTTGCGACGAGGCCAACACCGACAAAAAGCAAAATTCAAAGAGTAGAATAGTATATAATTTTATTAAAAGTAAATACTTCCCTATGGTTGAGATACCGCCAGAGTACCTCCTACTGCTAGCATGTTACATTCAATACAACGTTTAACTCCATTGCGGTGGAGGACTCGCCCACCATATCATGAACCGCCCCTATAATACCGCATTTATGGGTACACAAGGAACCATGGAAGGTAACCCACATCCCTCAGCCACGTGGTTCAGCACACCGTGGGTGTAAGCACACGAAAAATGAGACCTATACCCTCAAACGAGCGTAACTTTTGTAGCCGTTGTCCGTTCGGGACATACTTTTTTTCTAGAAAGCTTGCGACGAGGCCAACACCGACAAAAAGCAAAATTCAAAGAGTAGAATAGTATATAATTTTATTAAAAGTAAATACTTCCCTATGGTTGAGATACCGCCAGAGTACCTCCTACTGCTAGCATGTTACATTCAATACAACGTTTAACTCCATTGCGGTGGAGGACTCGCCCACCATATCATGAACCGCCCCTATAATACCGCATTTATGGGTACACAAGGAACCATGGAAGGTAACCCACATCATTCGGGCATGTGGTTCATCAAACCGTGGATGTAAGCACATGAAAAAGGAGACCAATAACCTAAAATGAGCATAACTTTTGTATCCATTGTCCGATTAGGGCATATTTTTTCCTTCTAGAAAGCTTGTGGCAAGGCCAACACCGACAAAAAGCGAAATTCAAAGAGTAGAATTGTATATAATGTTTTACAAAATAAATACTTCCCCATGGTTGAGATACCGTTCCGAATACCTCCTACTACTAGCATGTTACATTCAATACAGCATCGAAATCCATCGCGGTGGGGGATTCGCCCACCGTATCATGAACTGCGCCTAGACTATCGAGTTTATGGGTACACAAGGAACCATGGAAGGTGACCCACATCCCTTGGCCATGCGGTTCAGCACACCGTGGGTGTAAGCACACGAAAAATGAGACCTATAACCTAAAACGAGCGTAACTTTTGTAGCCGATGTCCGTTTGGGACATACTTTTTTTCTAGAAAGCTTGCGACGGAGCCAACACCGACAAAAAGCAAAATTCAAAGAGTAGAATAGTATATAATTTTATTAAAAATAAATACTTCCCTATGGTTGAGATACCGCCAGAGTACCTCCTACTGCTAGCATGTTACATTCAATACAACACTGAACTCCATTGCGGTGGAGGACTCGCCCACCATATCATGAACCGCCCCTATACTACCGCATTTATGGGTACACAAGGAACCATGGAAGGTAACCCACATCATTCGGGCATGTGGTTCATCAAACCGTGGATGTAAGCACATGAAAAAGGAGACCAATAACCTAAAATGAGCATAACTTTTGTATCCGTTGTCCGATTAGGGCATATTTTTTCTTTCTAGAAAGCTTGTGGCGAGGCCAACACCAACAAAAAGCGAAATTCAAAGAGTAGAATTGTATATAATGTTTTACAAAATAAATACTTCCCCATGGTTGAGATACCGTCCCGAATACCTCCTACTACTAGCATGTTACATTCAATACAGCATCGAACTCCATCGCGGTGGGGGTTTCGCCCACCGTATCATGAACTGCGCCTAGATTATTGAGTTTATGGGTTCACAAGGAACCATGGAAGGTAACCCACATCCCTCGGCCACGCGGTTCAGCACACCGTGGGTGTAAGCACACGAAAATTGAGACCTGTAACCTAAAACGAGCGTAACTTTTGTAGCCGGTGTCCGTTCGGAACATTGTTTTTTTCTAGAAAGCTTGCGACAAGGCCAACACCGACAAAAAGCAAAATTCAAAGAGTAGAATAGTATATAATTTTATTAAAAATAAATACTTCCCTATGGTGGAGATACCGCCAGAGTACCTCCTACTGCTAGCATGTTACATTCAATACAACGTCGAACTCCATAGCGGTGGAGGACTCGCCCACCATATCATGAACTGCGCCTATACTACCAAATTTATGGGTACACAAGGAACCATGGAAGGTAACCCACAACATTCGGGCATGTGGTTCATCAAACCGCGGATGTAAGCACATGAAAAAGGAGACTAATAACCTAAAATGAACATAACTTTTGTATCCGTTGTCCGATTAGGGCATACTTTTTCTTTCTAGAAAGCTTGTGGCGAGGCCAACACCGACAATAAGCGAAATTCAAAGAGTAGAATTGTATATAATGTTTTACAAAATAAATACTTCCCCATGGTTGAGATACCATCCTGAATACCTCCTAGTACTAGCATGTTACATTCAATACAGCATCGAACTCCATCGCGGTGGGGGTTTCGCCCACCGTATCATGAACTGCGCCTAGATTATTGAGTTTATGGGTTCACAAGGAACCATGGAAGGTAACCCACATCCCTCGGCCACGCGGTTCAGCACACCGTGGGTGTAAGCACACGAAAATTGAGACCTGTAACCTAAAACGAGCGTAACTTTTGTAGCCGGTGTCCGTTCGGAACATTCTTTTTTTCTAGAAAGCTTGCGACAAGGCCAACACCGACAAAAAGCAAAATTCAAAGAGTAGAATAGTATATAATTTTATTAAAAATAAATACTTCCCTATGGTGGAGATACCGCCAGAGTACCTCCTACTGCTAGCATGTTACATTCAATACAACGTCGAACTCCATAGCGGTGGAGGACTCGCCCACCATATCATGAACTGCGCCTATACTACCGCATTTATGGGTACACAAGGAACCATGGAAGGTAACCCACATCAATTTGGCACGTGGTTCACCACACTGTGGATGTAAGTACATGAAAAAGGAGACCAATAACCTAAAACAAGCATAACTTTTGCATCCGTTGTCCAATTAGGGCATACTTTTTCTTTCTAGAAAGCTTGTGGCGAGGCCAACACGGACAAAAAGCAAAATTCAAAGAGTAGAATTGTATATAATGTTTTACAAAATAAATACTTCCCCATGGTTGAGATACCATCCCGAATACCTCCTCGTACTAGCATGTTACATTCAATACAGCATCGAACTCCATCGCGGTGGGGGATTCACCCACCGTATCATGAACTGCGCCTAGACTATCGAGTTTATGGGTTCACAAGGAACCATGGAAGGTAACCCACATCCCTCGGCCACGCGGTTCAGCACACCGTGGGTGTAAGCACACGAAAAATGAGACCTATACCCTAAAACGAGCGTAACTTTTGTAGCCGTTGTCCGTTCGGGACATACTTTTTTTTCTAGAAAGCTTGAGACGAGGCCATCACCGACAAAAAGCAAAATTCAAAGAGTAGAATAGTATATAATTTTATTAAAAATAAATACTTCCCTATGGTTGAGATACCGCCAGAGTACCTCCTACTGCTAGCATGTTACATTCAATACAAAATCAAACTCAATTGCAGTGGAGGACTCGCCCACCATATCATGAACTGCGCCTATACTACCGCATTTATGGGTACACAAGGAACCATGGAAGGTAACCCACATCAATTTCGCACGTGGTTCATCACACTGTGGATATAAGCACACGAAAAAGGAGACCAATAACCTAAAACGAGCATAACTTTTGCATCCGTTGTCCGATCAGGGCATACTTTTTTTCCTAGAAAGCTTGCAGCGAGGCCAACACCGACAAAAAGCGAAATTCAAAGAGTAGAATTGTATATAATTTTTTACAAAATAAATACTTCCCTATGGTTGAGATACCAGCCTGAGTACCTCCTACTGCTAGAATTTACATTCAGTACAACATCGAACTCCATCGCGGTGGAGGACTCGCCCACCATATCATGAACCGCGCCTATACTACCGCATTTATGGGTACACAAGGAACCATGGAAGGTAACCCACATCAATTTGGCACGTGGTTCATCACACTGTGGATGTAAGCACACGAAAAAGGAGATCAATAACCTAAAACGAGCATAACTTTTGCATCCGTTGTCCGATCAGGGCATACTTTTTTTTTCAAGAAAGCTTGCAGCGAGGCCAACATCGACAAAAAGCGAAATTCAAAGAGTAGAATTGTATATAATTTTTTACAAAATAAATACTTCCCTATGGTTGAGATACCGCCCAGAATACTTCCTACTTCTAGCATGTTACATTCAATACATCATTGAACTCCATTGCGGTGGAGGACTCGCCCATCGTATCATGAACTGTGCCTAGACAACCAAGTTTATAGGTACACAAGGAACCATGGAAGGTAACCCACATCATTCGGGCAAGGGGTTCGTCATACTGTGGATGTAAGCACACGAAAAGGAGACCAATAACCTAAAATGAGCATAACTTTTGTATCCTTTGTCCGATTAGGGCATAATTTTTCTTTCTAGGAAGCTTGTGGCGAGGCCAACACCGACAAAAAGCGAAATTCAAAGAGTAGAATTGTATATAATGTTCTACAAAATAAATAATTCCCTATGGTTGAGATACCGCCCTGGATACCTCCTACTACCAGCATGTTACATTCAATACAACATCGAACTCCATCGCGGTGGGGAATTCGCCCACCGTATCATGAACTGCGCCTAGACTATAGAGTTTATGGGTACACAAGGAACCATGGAAGGTAACCCACATCCCTCGGCCATGCGGTTCAGCACACCGTGGGTGTAACCACACAAAAAATGAGACCTATAACCTAAAACGAGCGTAACTTTTGTAGCCGTTGTCCGTTCAGGACATACTTTTTTTCTAGAAAGCTTGCGACGAGGCCAACACTGACAAAAAGCAAAATTCAAAGAGTAGAATAGTATACAATTTTATTAAAAATAAATACTTCCCTATGGTTGAGATACCGCCAGAGTACCTCCTACTGCTAGCATGTTACATTCAATACAACGTCGAACTCCATTGCGGTGGAGGACTCGCCCACCATATCATGAACCGCCCCTATACTACCGCATTTATGGGTACACAAGGAACCATGGATCGTAACCCAAATCAATGTGGCACGTGATTCAGCAAACCGTGGATGTAAGCACATGAAAAAGGAGACCAATAACCTAAAATGAGCATAACTTTTGTATCCGTTGTCCGATTAGGGCATACTTTCTCTTTCTAGAAAGCTTGTGGCGAGGCCAACACCGACAAAAAGCGAAATTCAAAGAGTAGAATTGTATATAATGTTTTACAAAATAAATACTTCCCCATGGTTGAGATACCGTCCCGAATACCTCCTAGTACTAGCACGTTACGTTCAATACAGCATCGAACTCCATCGCGGTGGGGGATTCGCCCACCGTATCATGAACTGCGCCTAGACTATCGAGTTTATTGGTTCACATGGAACCATGGAAGGTAACCCACATCCCTCGGCCATGCGGTTCAGCACACCGTGGGTGTAAGCACACGAAAAATGAGACCTATACCCTAAAACGAACGTAACTTTTGTAGCCGTTGTCCATTCGGGAAACACTTCTTTCTAGAAAGCTTGCGACGAGGTCAACACCAACAAAAAGCAAAATTCAAAGAGTAGAATAGTATATAATTTTATTAAAAATAAATACTTCCCTATGGTTGAGATACCGCCAGAGTATCTCCTACTGCTAGCATGTTACATTCAATACAACGTTGAACTCCATTGCGGTGGAGGACTCGCCCACCATATCATGAACCGCCCCTATACTACCGCATTTATGGGTACACAAGGAACCATGGAAGGTAACCCACATCATTCGTGCATGTGGTTCATCAAACCGTGGATGTAAGCACATGAAAAAGGAGACCAATAACCAAAAATGAGCATACTTTTTTTTTCTAGAAAGCTTGCAGTGAGGCCAACACCGACAAAAAGAGAAATTCAAAGAGTAGAATTGTATATATTTTTTTACAAAATAAATACTTCCCTATGGTTGAGATACCGTCCTGAATACCTCCTACTACCAGCATGTTACATTCAATACAACATCAAACTCCATCGCGGTGGGGGATTCGCCCACCGTATCATGAACTGCGCCTAGACTATCGAGTTTATGGGTTCACAAGGAACCATGGAAGGTAACCCACATCCCTCGACCACGCGGTTCAGCACACCGTGGGTGTAAGCACACGAAAAATGAGACCTATACCCTAAAACGAGCGTAACTTTTGTAGCCATTGTCCGTTCGGGACATACTTTTTTTCTAGAAAACTTGAGACGAGGCCAACACCGACAAAAAGCAAAATTCAAAGAGTAGAATAGTATATAATTTTATTAAAAATAAATACTTCCCTATGGTTGAGATACCGCCAGAGTACCTCCTACTGCTAGCATGTTACATTCAATACAACGTCGAACTCCATTGCGGTGGAGGACTCGCCCACCATATCATGAACTGTGCCAATACTACCACATTTATGGGTACACAAGGTACCATGGAAGGTAACCCACATAAATTTGGCACGTGGTTCATCACACTGTGGATGTAAGCACACGAAAGTAGAGAGCAATAACCTAAAACGAGCATAACTTTTGCATCCGTTGTCCGATCAGGGCATACTTTTTTTTTTCTAGAAAGCTTGCAGCGAGGCCAACACCGACAAAAAGTGAAATTCAAAGAGTAGAATTGTATATAATTTTTTACAAAATAAATACTTCCCTATGGTTGAGATACCGCCCTGAATACCTCCTACTACTAGCATGTTACATTCAATACAACATCAAACTCCATCGCGGTGGAGGATTCGCCCACCGTATCATGAACCACACCTAGACTATCGAGTTTATGGGTACACAAGGAACCAGGGAAGGTAACCCACATCCCTCGGCCATGCAGTTCAGCACACCGTGGGTGTAAGCCCACAAAAAATGAGACCGATAACCTAAAACGAGCGTAACTTTTGTATCTGTTGGCCGTTCGGGACAAACTTTTTTTCTAGAAAGCTTGCGGCGAGGCCAACACCGACCAAAAGAAAAATTCAAAGAGTAGAATAGTATATAATTTTATTAAAAATAAATACTTCCCTATGGTTGAGATACCGCTCGAAGACCTCCTACTGCTAGCATGTTACATTCAGTACAACATCGAACTCCATCGCGGTGGAGGACTCGCCCACCATATCATGAACCGTGCCTATACTACCGCATTTATGGGTACGCAAGGAACCATGGAAGGTAACCCACATCAATTTGGCACGCGGTTCATCACACTGTGGATGTAAGCACACGAAAAAGGAGACCAATAACCTAAAACGAGCATAACTTTTGCATCCGTTGTCCGATCAGGGCATACTTTTTTTTTCTAGAAAGCTTGCGGTGAGGCCAACACCAACAAAAAACAAAATTTAAAAAGTAGAATAGTATATAATTTTATTAAAATAAGTACTTCCCTATGGTTGAGATACTGCCCGGAGTACCTCCTACTGCTAGCATGTTACATTCAATACAATGTCGAACTCCATCACGGTGGAGGAGTCGCCCACCATATCATGAACCGCACCTATACTACCGCATTTATGGGTAGACAAGGAACCATGGAAGGTAACCCACATCATTCAAGCACGCAGTTCATCACACCGTGGATGTAAGCACACAAAAAAGGAGACCCATAACCTAAAACGAGCATAACTTTTGTATCCATTGTCCGATCAGGGCATACTTTTTTTTTTCTAGAAAGCCTGTGGCAAGGCCAACAAAGACAAAAAGCAAAATTCAAAGAGTAGAATAGTATATAATTTTTTACAAAATAAATACTTCCCTATGGTTGAGGTACCACCCAGAATACCTCCTACTGCCAGCATGTTACATTTAATACAACATCGAACTCCACCGCGGTGGAGGACTCGCCCATCGTATCATAAACCGTGCCTAGACTACTGAGTTTATGGCTACACAAGGAACCATGGAAGATAACCCACATCCCTCGGACACGCGGTTCAGCACACCGTGGGTGTAAGCACACAAAAATGAGACCTATAACCTAAAACGAGCGTAACTTTTGTGTTCGTTGTCCGTTCAGGGCATACTTTTTTTCTAGAAAGCTTGCGGCTAGGCCAACACCGATAAAAAGTAAAATTCAAAGTGTGGATTAGTAGATAATTTTTTACAAAATAAATACTTCCCTATGGTTGAGATACCACCCAGAATACCTCCTACTGCCAGCATGTTACATTCAATACAGCGTTGAACTCCATTGTGGTGGAGGACTCGCCCATCGTATCATGAACCACGCCTATACTACCGAGTTTATGGGTACACAACGAACCATGGAAGGTAACCCACATCATTTGGGCACGCGGTTCATCACACCGTGGATGTAAGCACACGAAAAAGGAGACCAATAACCTAAAACAAGCAAAACTTTTGAATCCGTTGTCCGATCGGGGCATACTTTTTTTCTAGAAAGCTTGTGGCGAGGCCAACACCGACAAAAAGCAAAATTCAAAGAGTAGAATGGTATATAATTTTTTAAAAAATAAATACTTCCCTCTTGCCAGCATGTTACATTCAATACAACATCGAACTCCATCAATGTGGAGGATTCACCCACTATATCATGAACCGCTTAGACTATCGAGTTTATGGGTACACAAGGAACCATAGAAGGTAACCCACATCCCTCGGCCATGTGGTTCAGCACACCGTGGGTGTAAGCACACGAAAAATGAGACCTATAACCTAAAACGAGCGTAACTTTTGCATTCTTTGTCCGTTCGGGGCATACTTTTTTTCTAGAAAGTTTGTGGCGAGGCCAACACCGACAAAAGGCAAAATTCAAAGACTAGAATAGTATATAATGTTTTACAAAATAAATACTTCCCTATGATTGAGATACCACCCCGAATACCTCCTACTTCTAGCATGTTACATTCAATACAACATCGAACTCCATCGCGGTGGAGGATTTGCCCACCGTATCATGAACCATGCCTAGACTATCGAGTTTATAGGTACACAAGGAACCACGGAAGGTAACCCATGTCCCTCGGCCACGCGATTCAGCGCACCGTGGGTGTAAGCACACGAAAAATGAGACGTGTAACCTAAAACAAGCATAACTTTTGCATCCGTTGTCCGTTCGGGGCATACTTTTTTTCTAGAAAGCTTGCGGAGAGGCCAACACCAACAAAAAGCAAAATTCGATGAGTAGAATAGTATATAATTTTTTACAAAATAAATACTTCCCTATGGTTGAGATACCACCCATAATACCTCCTACTGCTAGCATGTTACATTTAATACAGCATCGAACTCCATCGCTGTGGAGGACTCGCCCACCGTATCATGAACCATGCCTAGACTACTGAGTTTATGGGTACACAAGGAACCATGGAAGATAACCCACATCCCTCGGCCACGCGGTTCAGGACACCGTGGGTGTAAGCACACCAAAATGAGACCTATAACCTAAAACGAGTGTAACTTTTGTGTCCGTTGTCTGTTGAGGGCATACTTTTTTTCTAGAAAGCTGGCGGCTAGGCCAACACTGACAAAAAGCAAAATTCAAAGAGTAGAATTGTATATAATGTTTTATAAAATAAAAACTTCCCTATGATTGAGATACCACCCTGAATACCACCTACTTCTAGCATGTTACATTCAATACAGCATCGAACTCCATCGCGGTGGAGGATTTGCCCACCGTATCATGAACCATGCCTAGACTATCGAGTTTATGGGTACACAAGGAACCATGGAAGGTAACCCACATCCCTCGGCCATGCGGTTCAGCACACCGTGGGTGTAAGCACACAAAAAATGAGACCTGTAACCTAAAACAAGCATAACTTTTGTGTCCGTTGTCTGTTGAGGGCATACTTTTTTTCTAGAAAGCTGGCGGCTAGGCCAACACTGACAAAAAGCAAAATTCAAAGAGTAGAATTGTATATAATGTTTTATAAAATAAATACTTCCCTATGATTGAGATACCACCCCGAATACCACCTACTTCTAGCATGTTACATTCAATACAGCATCGAACTCCATCGCGGTGGAGGTTTTGCCCACCGTATCATGAACCATGCCTAGACTATCAAGTTTATGGGTACACAAGGAACCATGGAAGGTAACCCACATCCCTCGGCCATGCGGTTCAGCACACCGTGGGTGTAAGCACACAAAAAATGAGACCTGTAACCTAAAACAAGCATAACTTTTGCATCCGTTGTCCGTTCGGGGCATACTTTTTTTCTAGAAAGCTTGCGGCGAGGCCAACACCGACAAAAAACAAAATTTAAAAAGTAGAATAGTATATAATTTTATTAAAATAAGTACTTCCCTATGGTTGAGATACTGCCCGGAGTACCTCCTACTGCTAGCATGTTACATTCAATACAATGTCGAACTCCATCACGGTGGAGGAGTCGCCCACCATATCATGAACCGCACCTATACTACCGCATTTATGGGTAGACAAGGAACCATGGAAGGTAACCCACATCATTCAAGCATGCAGTTCATCACACCGTGGATGTAAGCACACAAAAAAGGAGACCCATAACCTAAAACGAGCATAACTTTTGTATCCATTGTCCGATCAGGGCATACTTTTTTTTTTCTAGAAAGCCTGTGGCAAGGCCAACAAAGACAAAAAGCAAAATTCAAAGAGTAGAATAGTATATAATTTTTTACAAAATAAATACTTCCCTATGGTTGAGGTACCACCCAGAATACCTCCTACTGCCAGCATGTTACATTAAATACAACATCGAACTCCACCGCGGTGGAGGACTCGCCCATCGTATCATAAACCGTGCCTAGACTACTGAGTTTATGGGTACACAAGGAACCATGGAAGATAACCCACATCCCTCGGACAAGCGGTTCAGCACACCGTGGGTGTAAGCACACAAAAATGAGACCTATAACCTAAAACGAGCGTAACTTTTGTGTTCGTTGTCCGTTCAGGGCATACTTTTTTTCTAGAAAGCTTGCGGCTAGGCCAACACCGATAAAAAGTAAAATTCGAAGTGTGGATTAGTAGATAATTTTTTACAAAATAAATACTTCCCTATGGTTGAGATACCACCCAGAATACCTCCTACTGCCAGCATGTTACATTCAATACAGCGTTGAACTCCATTGTGGTGGAGGACTCGCCCATCGTATCATGAACCACGCCTATACTACCGAGTTTATGGGTACACAACGAACCATGGAAGGTAACCCACATCATTTGGGCACGCGGTTCATCACACCGTGGATGTAAGCACACGAAAAAGGAGACCAATAACCTAAAACAAGCATAACTTTTGAATCCGTTGTCCGATCGGGGCATACTTTTTTTCTAGAAAGCTTGTGGCGAGGCCAACACCGACAAAAAGCAAAATTCAAAGAGTAGAATGGTATATAATTTTTTAAAAAATAAATACTTCCCTCTTGCCAGCATGTTACATTCAATACAACATCGAACTCCATCAATGTGGAGGATTCACCCACTATATCATGAACCGCTTAGACTATCGAGTTTATGGGTACACAAGGAACCATAGAAGGTAACCCACATCCCTCGGCCATGTGGTTCAGCACACCGTGGGTGTAAGCACATGAAAAATGAGACCTATAACCTAAAACGAGCGTAACTTTTGCATTCTTTGTCCGTTCGGGGCATACTTTTTTTCTAGAAAGTTTGTGGCGAGGCCAACACCGACAAAAGGCAAAATTCAAAGACTAGAATAGTATATAATGTTTTACAAAATAAATACTTCCCTATGATTGAGATACCACCCCGAATACCTCCTACTTCTAGCATGTTACATTCAATACAACATCGAACTCCATCGCGGTGGAGGATTTGCCCACCGTATCATGAACCATGCCTAGACTATCGAGTTTATAGGTACACAAGGAACCACGGAAGGTAACCCATGTCCCTCGGCCACGCGATTCAGCGCACCGTGGGTGTAAGCACACGAAAAATGAGACGTGTAACCTAAAACAAGCATAACTTTTGCATCCGTTGTCCGTTCGGGGCATACTTTTTTTCTAGAAAGCTTGCGGAGAGGCCAACACCAACAAAAAGCAAAATTCGATGAGTAGAATAGTATATAATTTTTTACAAAATAAATACTTCCCTATGGTTGAGATACCACCCATAATACCTCCTACTGCTAGCATGTTACATTTAATACAGCATCGAACTCCATCGCTGTGGAGGACTCGCCCACCGTATCATGAACCATGCCTAGACTACTGAGTTTATGGGTACACAAGGAACCATGGAAGATAACCCACATCCCTCGGCCACGCGGTTCAGGACACCGTGGGTGTAAGCACACCAAAATGAGACCTATAACCTAAAACGAGTGTAACTTTTGTGTCCGTTGTCTGTTGAGGGCATACTTTTTTTCTAGAAAGCTGGCGGCTAGGCCAACACTGACAAAAAGCAAAATTCAAAGAGTAGAATTGTATATAATGTTTTATAAAATAAAAACTTCCCTATGATTGAGATACCACCCCGAATACCACCTACTTCTAGCATGTTACATTCAATACAGCATCGAACTCCATCGCGGTGGAGGATTTGCCCACCGTATCATGAACCATGCCTAGACTATCGAGTTTATGGGTACACAAGGAACCATGGAAGGTAACCCACATCCCTCGGCCATGCGGTTCAGCACACCGTGGGTGTAAGCACACAAAAAATGAGACCTGTAACCTAAAACAAGCATAACTTTTGTGTCCGTTGTCTGTTGAGGGCATACTTTTTTTCTAGAAAGCTGGCGGCTAGGCCAACACTGACAAAAAGCAAAATTCAAAGAGTAGAATTGTATATAATGTTTTATAAAATAAATACTTCCCTATGATTGAGATACCACCCCGAATACCACCTACTTCTAGCATGTTACATTCAATACAGCATCGAACTCCATCGCGGTGGAGGTTTTGCCCACCGTATCATGAACCATGCCTAGACTATCAAGTTTATGGGTACACAAGGAACCATGGAAGGTAACCCACATCCCTCGGCCATGCGGTTCAGCATACCGTGGGTGTAAGCACACAAAAAATGAGACCTGTAACCTAAAACAAGCATAACTTTTGCATCCGTTGTCCGTTCGGGGCATACTTTTTTTCTAGAAAGCTTGCGGCGAGGCCAACACCGACAAATAGCAAAATTCAAAGAGTAGAATAGTAAATAATTTTTTACAAAATAAATACTTCCTTATGGTTGAGATACCGCCTATAATACCTCCTACTGCTAGCATGTTACATTTAATACAGCATCGAACTCCATCGCGGTGGAGGACTCGCCCACCGTATCATGAACCACGCCTAGACTACTGAGTTTATGGGTACACAAGGAACCATGGAAGATAACCCACATCCCTCGGCCACACGGTTCAGCACACCGTGGGTGTAAGCACACAAAAATGAGACCTGTAACCTAAAACAAGCATAACTTTTGCAACCGTTGTCCGTTCGGGGCATACTTTTTTTTAGAAAGCTTGCGGCGAGGCCAACACCGACAAAAAGCAAAATTCAAAGAGTAGAATAGTATATAATTTATTACAAAATAAATACTTCCCTATGGTTGAGATACCGCCCATAATACCTCCTACTGCTAGCATGTTACATTTAATACCGCATCGAACTCCATCACGGTCGAGGACTCGCCCACCGTATCATGAACCACGCCTAGACTACTGAGTTTATGGGTACACAAGGAACCATTGAAGATAACCCACATCCCTCGGCCACGCGGTTTAGCACACCGTGGGTGTAAGCACACAAAAATGAGACCTATAACCTAAAACGAGCGAAACTTTTGCATTCTTTGTCCGTTCGGGGCATACTTTTTTTCTAGAAAGTTTGTGGCGAGGCCAACACCGACAAAAAGCAAAATTCAAAGAGTAGAATAGTATATAATGTTTTACAAAATAAATACTTCCCTATGATTGAGATACCACCCCGAATACCTCCTACTGCCTGCATGTTAAATTCAATACAGCGTCAAACTCCATCGTCGTGGAGGACTCGCCCATTGTATCATGAACCGCGCCTAGACTACCCAGTTTATGGGTACACAAGGAACCATGGAAGGTAACCCGCATCCCTCGGCCACGCGGTTCAGCACACCGTGGGTGTAAGCACACGAAAAATGAGACGTGTAACCTAAAACAAGCATAACTTTTGCATCCGTTGTCCGTTCGGGGCATACTTTTTTTCTAGAAAGCTTGCGGCGAGGCCAACACCGACAAATAGCAAAATTCAAAGAGTAGAATAGTAAATAATTTTTTACAAAATAAATACTTCCTTATGGTTGAGATACCGCCTATAATACCTCCTACTGCTAGCATGTTACATTTAATACAGCATCGAACTCCATCGCGGTGGAGGACTCGCCCACCGTATCATGAACCACGCCTAGACTACTGAGTTTATGGGTACACAAGGAACCATGGAAGATAACCCACATCCCTCGGCCACGCGGTTCAGCACACCGTGGGTGTAAGCACACAAAAATGAGACCTGTAACCTAAAACAAGCATAACTTTTGCAACCGTTGTCCGTTCGGGGCATACTTTTTTTTAGAAAGCTTGCGGCGAGGCCAACACCGACAAAAAGCAAAATTCAAAGAGTAGAATAGTATATAATTTATTACAAAATAAATACTTCCCTATGGTTGAGATACCGCCCATAATACCTCCTACTGCTAGCATGTTACATTTAATACCGCATCGAACTCCATCACGGTCGAGGACTCGCCCACCGTATCATGAACCACGCCTAGACTACTGAGTTTATGGGTACACAAGGAACCATTGAAGATAACCCACATCCCTCGGCCACGCGGTTTAGCACACCGTGGGTGTAAGCACACAAAAATGAGACCTATAACCTAAAACGAGCGAAACTTTTGCATTCTTTGTCCGTTCGGGGCATACTTTTTTTCTAGAAAGTTTGTGGCGAGGCCAACACCGACAAAAAGCAAAATTCAAAGAGTAGAATAGTATATAATGTTTTACAAAATAAATACTTCCCTATGATTGAGATACCACCCCGAATACCTCCTACTGCCTGCATGTTAAATTCAATACAGCGTCAAACTCCATCGTCGTGGAGGACTCGCCCATTGTATCATGAACCGCGCCTAGACTACCCAGTTTATGGGTACACAAGGAACCATGGAAGGTAACCCGCATCCCTCGGCCACGCGGTTCAGCACACCGTGGGTGTAAGCACACGAAAAATGAGACGTGTAACCTAAAACAAGCATAACTTTTGCATCCGTTGTCCGTTCGGAGCATACTTTTTTTCTAGAAAGCTTGCGGCGAGGCCAACACCGACAAAAAGCAAAATTCGATGAGTAGAATAGTATATAATTTTTTACAAAATAAATACTTCCCTATGGTTGAGATACCACCCATAATACCTCCTACTGCTAGCATGTTACATTTAATACAGCATCGAACTCCATCGCTGTGGAGGACTCGCCCACCGTATCATGAACCACGCCTAGACTACTGAGTTTATGGGTACACAAGGAACCATGGAAGATAACCCACATCCCTCGGCCACGCGGTTCAGGACACCGTGGGTGTAAGCACACCAAAATGAGACCTACAACCTAAAACGAGTGTAACTTTTGTGTCCGTTGTCTGTTGAGGGCATACTTTTTTTCTAGAAAGCTGGCGGCTAGGCCAACACTGACAAAAAGCAAAATTCAAAGAGTAGAATTGTATATAATGTTTTATAAAATAAATACTTCCCTATGATTGAGATACCACCCCGAATACCTCCTACTTCTAGCATGTTACATTCAATACAGCATCGAACTCCATCGCGGTGGAGGATTTACCCACCGTATCATGAACCATGCCTAGACTATCGAGTTTATGGGTACACAAGGAACCATGGAAGGTAACCCACATCCCTCGGCCATGAGGTTCAGCACACCGTGGGTGTAAGCACACAAAAAATGAGACCTGTAACCTAAAACAAGCATAACTTTTGCATCCGTTGTCCGTTCGGGGCATACTTTTTTTCTAGAAAGCTTGCGGCGAGGCCAACACCGACAAAAAGAAAAATTCAAAGAGTAGAATAGTATATAATTTTTTACAAAATAAATACTTCCTTATGGTTGAGATACCGCCCATAATACCTCCTACTGCAAGCATGTTACATTTAATACAGCATCGAACTCCATCGCGGTGGAGGACTCGCCCACCGTATCATGAACCACGCCTAGACTACTGAGTTTATGGGTACACAAGGAACCATGGAAGATAACCCACATCCCTCGGCCACGCGGTTCAGCACACCGTGGGTGTAAGCACACAAAAATGAGACCTGTAACCTAAAACAAGCATAACTTTTGCAACCGTTGTCCGTTCGGGGCATACTTTTTTTTAGAAAGCTTGCGGTGAGGCCAACACCGACAAAAAGCAAAATTCAAAGAGTAGAATAGTATATAATTTATTACAAAATAAATACTTCCCTATGGTTGAGATACCGCCCATAATACCTCCTACTGCTAGCATGTTACATTTAATACAGCATCGAACTCCATCACGGTGGAGGACTCGCCCACCGTATCATGAACCACGCCTAGACTACTAAGTTTATGGGTACACAAGGAACCATGGAAGATAACCCACATCCATCGGCCACGCGGTTTAGCACACCGTGGGTGTAAGCACACAAAAATGAGACCTATAACCTAAAACGAGCGTAACTTTTGTGTCCGTTGTCCGTTCAGGGCATACTTTTTTTCTAGAAAGCTTGCGGCTAGGCCAACACTGATAAAAAGTAAAATTCAAAGTGTGGAATAGTATATAATTTGTTACAAAATAAATACTTCCCTATGGTTGAGATACCACCCAGAATACCTCCTACTGCCAGCATGTTACATTCAATACAGCGTTGAACTCCATTGTGGTGGAGGACTCGCCCATCGTATCATGAACCATGTCTAGACTACCGAGTTTATGGGTACACAATGAACCATGGAAGGTAACCCACATTATTTGGGCATGCGGTTCATATCACGGTGGATGTAAGCACACGAAAAAGGAGACCAATAACCTAAAACAAGCATAACTTTTGCATCCATTGTCCGATCAGGGCATACTTTTTTTTCTAGAAAGCTTGTGGCGAGGCCAACACCGGCAAAAAGCGAAATTCAAAGAGTAGAATGGTATATAATTTTTTAAAAAATAAATACTTCCCTACTGCCAGCATGTTACATTCAATACAACATCGAACTCCATGAATGTGGAGGATTTGCCCACTGTATCATGAACCGCTTAGACTATCGAGTTTATGGGTACACAACGAACCATAGAAGGTAACCCACATCCCTTGGCCATGTGGTTCAGCACACCGTGGGTGTAAGCACACGAAAAATGAGACCTATAACCTAAAACGAGCGTAACTTTTGCATTCTTTGTCCGTTCGGGGCATACTTTTTTTCTAGAAAGTTTGCAGCGAGGCCAACACCGACAAAAAGCAAAATTCAAAGAGTAGAATAGTATATAATGTTTTACAAAATAAATACTTCCCTATGATTGAGATACCATCCCGAATACCTCCTACTTCTAGCATGTTACATTCAATACAGCATCGAACTCCATCGCGGTGGAGGATTTGCCCACCGTATCATGAACCATGCCTAGACTATCGAGTTTATGGGTACACAAGGAACCATGGAAGGTAACCCACATCCCTCAGCCACGCGGTTCAGCACACCGTGGGTGTAAACACACGAAAATGAGACCTGTAACCTAAAACAGGCATAATTTTTGCATCCGTTGTCCGTTCGGGGCATACTTTTTTTCTAGAAAGCTTGCGGCGAGGCCAACACCGACAAAAAGCAAAATTCAAAGAGTAGAATAGTATATAATTTTTTTACAAAATAAATACTTCCCTATGGTTGGGATACCGCCCATAATACCTCCTACTGCTAGCATGTTACATTTAATACAGCATCGAACTCCATCACGGTGGAGGACTCGCCCACCGTATCATGAACCACGCCTAGACTACTGAGTTTATGGGTACACAAGGAACCATGGAAGATAACCCACATCCCTCGGCCACGCGGTTTAGCACACCGTGGGTGTAAGCACACGAAAAAGGAGACCAATAACCTAAAACAAGCATAACTTTTGCATCCGTTGTCCGATCAGGGCATACTTTTTTTTTAGAAAGCTTGTGGCGAGTCCAACACCGACAAAAAGCAAAATCCAAAGAGTAGAATGGTCTATAATTTTTTAAAAAATAAATACTTCCCTACTGCCAGCATGTTACATTCAATACAACATCAAACTCTATCAATGTACAGGATTCGCCCACTGTATCATGAACCGCTTAGACTATCGAGTTTATGGGTACACAAGGAACCGTAGAAGGTAACCCACATCCCTCGGCCATGTGGTTCAGCACACCGTGGGTGTAAGCACACGAAAAATGAGACCTATAACATAAAACGAGCGTAACTTTTGCATTCTTTGTCCGTTCGGGCATACTTTTTTTCTAGAAAGCTTGTGGCGAGGCCAACACCGACAAAAAGCAAATTCAAAGAATAGAATAGTATATAATTTTATTAAAAATAAATACTTCCCTATGGTTGAGACACCACCCCGAGTACCTCCTACTGCTAGCATGTTACATTCAATATAGTGTCGAACTCCATCGCGGTGGAGGATTTGCCCACTCTATCATGAACCACGCCTAGACTATCGAGTTTATGGGTACACAAGGAACCATGGAAGGTAACCAACATCCCTCCGCCACGCGGTACAATACAGCATGGGTGTAAGCACATGAAAAATGAGACCTATAACCTAAAACAAGCGTAACTTTTGCATTTGTTGTCCGTTCGGGGCATACTTTCTTTCTAGAAAGCTTGCGGCGAGGACAACACTGACAAAAAGAAAATTCAAAGAGTAGAATAGTATATAATTTCATTAAAAATAAATACTTCCCTATGGTTGAGACACCACCCCGAGTACCTCCTACTGCTAGCATGTTACATTCAATACAGCGTCGAACTCCATCGCAGTGGAGGACTCGCCCACCATATCATGAATCGTGCCTAGACTACTGCGTTTACGGGTACACAAGGAACCATGGAAGGTAACCCATATCATTCAGGCACGCGGTTCATCACACCATGGATGTAAGCACATGAAAAAGGAGACCCATAACCTAAAATGAGCATAACTTTTGCATCCGTTGTCCGATCAGGCATACATTTTTTCTAGAAAGCTTGCGGCGAGGCCAACACCGACAAAAAGAAAAATTCAAAGAGTAGAATAGTATATAATTTTTTACAAAATAAATACTTCCTTATGGTTGAGATACCGCCCATAATACCTCCTACTGCTAGCATGTTACATTTAATACAGCATCGAACTCCATCGCGGTGGAGGACTCGCCCACCGTATCATGAACCACACCTAGACTACTGAGTTTATGGGTACACAAGGAACCATGGAAGATAACCCACATCCCTCGGCCACGCGGTTCAGCACACCGTGGGTGTAAGCACACAAAAATGAGACCTGTAACCTAAAACAAGCATAACTTTTGCAACCGTTGTCCGTTCGGGGCATACTTTTTTTTAGAAAGCTTGCGGTGAGGCCAACACCGACAAAAAGCAAAATTCAAAGAGTAGAATAGTATATAATTTATTACAAAATAAATACTTCCCTATGGTTGAGATACCGCCCATAATACCTCCTACTGCTAGCATGTTACATTTAATACAGCATCGAACTCCATCACGGTGGAGGACTCGCCCACCGTATCATGAACCACGCCTAGACTACTAAGTTTATGGGTACACAAGGAACCATGGAAGATAACCCACATCCATCGGCCATGCGGTTTAGCACACCGTGGGTGTAAGCACACAAAAATGAGACCTATAACCTAAAACGAGCGTAACTTTTGTGTCCGTTGTCCGTTCAGGGCATACTTTTTTTCTAGAAAGCTTGCGGCTAGGCCAACACTGATAAAAGTAAAATTCAAAGTGTGGAATAGTATATAATTTGTTACAAAATAAATACTTCCCTATGGTTGAGATACCACCCAGAATACCTCCTACTGCCAGCATGTTACATTCAATACAGCGTTGAACTCCATTGTGGTGGAGGACTCGCCCATCGTATCATGAACCATGTCTAGACTACCGAGTTTATGGGTACACAATGAACCATGGAAGGTAACCCACATTATTTGGGCATGCGGTTCATATCACGGTGGATGTAAGCACACGAAAAAGGAGACCAATAACCTAAAACAAGCATAACTTTTGCATCCATTGTCCGATCAGGGCATACTTTTTTTTCTAGAAAGCTTGTGGCGAGGCCAACACCGGCAAAAAGCGAAATTCAAAGAGTAGAATGGTATATAATTTTTTAAAAAATAAATACTTCCCTACTGCCAGCATGTTACATTCAATACAACATCGAACTCCATGAATGTGGAGGATTTGCCCACTGTATCATGAACCGCTTAGACTATCGAGTTTATGGGTACACAACGAACCATAGAAGGTAACCCACATCCCTTGGCCATGTGGTTCAGCACACCGTGGGTGTAAGCACACGAAAAATGAGACC
>MU847465.1:0-93821 GCA_032690845.1 Eleusine coracana subsp. coracana | reverse complement strand
TTTTAGGTTATAGGTCTCATTTTTCATGTGCTTACACCCCTGGTGTGCTGAAACCGGCGTGGCCGAGGGATGTGGGTTACCTTCCATGGTTCGTTGTATACCCGTAAACTCGGTAGCCTAGGCGCGTTCATGATACGGTGGGCGAGTCCTCCACAGCGATGGAGTTCGACGTTGTATTGATGTAACATGCTAGCAGTAGGAGGTACTCTGGGCGGTATCTCAACATATGGAAGTATTTATTTTTTGTAAAATTATATACTATTCTACTCTTTGAATTTCGCTTTTTGTGGTGTTGGCCTCGCTGTAAGCTTTCTAGAAAAAAAAGTATGCCCCAATCGGACAACGGATGCAAAAGTTATGCTCGTTTTAGGTTATAGGTCTCATTTTTCATGTGCTTACACTCACGGTGTGTTGAACCACATGGCTGAGGGATGTGGGTTACCTTCCATGGTTCCATTTATAGCCATAAACTCAGTAGTCTACGCGCGGTTCATGATACGGTGGGCGAGTCCTCCACAGTGATGGAGTTGGACGTTGTATTGAATGTAACATGCTAGCAGTAGGAGGTACTCGGGGCGGTATCTCAACCATAGGGAAGTATTTATTTTTGTAAAATTATATACTATTCTACTCTTGGAATTTCGCTTTTTGTCGGTGTTGGCCTAGCTGCAAGCTTTCTAGAAAAAAGTAGTATGCCCCGATCGGACAACAGATGCAAAAGTTATGCTCATTTTAGGTTATAGGTCTCATTTTTCATGTGCTTACACCACTGGTGTGCTGAACCGCGTGGCCGAGGGATGTGGGTTACCTTCCATGGTTCCTTGTATACCCGTAAACTCGGTAGCCTAGGCGCGGTTCATGATACGGTGGGCGAGTCCTCCACAGCGATGGAGTTCGACGTTGTATTGAATGTAACATGCTAGCAGTAGGAGGTACTCTGGGCGGTATCTCAACCATATGGAAGTATTTATTTTTTGTAAAATTATATACTATTCTACTCTTTGAATTTCATTTTCTATCGGTGTTGGCCTCGCTGCAAGCTTTCTAGAAAAAAAGTATGCCCTGACACACAACGGACGCAAAAGTTACGCTCATTTTAGGTCATAGGTCTCATTTTTCAAGTGCTTATACCCACGGTGTGCTGAACCACGTGGCCAAGGGATGTGGGTTACCTTCCATGGTTCCTTGTGTACCCATAAACTCGGTAGTCTAGGCGCGGTTCATGATACGGTAGGCGAGTCCTCCACGATGACGGAGTTCGATCGCTGTATTGAATGTAACATGCTGGTAGTAGGAGATATTCAAAGGTCTAGTATCTCAACCATAGTGAAGTGTATTTAATTTTTGATAAAATTATATACTATTCTAACTCTGTGAATTCGCTTTCTGTCCGGTGTTGGCCTCAGCCAGCAAAGCTTTCGGGTAGAAAAAAAAGTATGCCCTATCGGACACACGGATGCAAAAGTTACTGCTCGTTTTAGGTTATAGGTCATCATTTTTCAAGTGGCTTATACCCACGGGGATGCTGAAACCAGCGTGGCCGAGGGATGTGGGGTACCTTACCGGGTTCCTTGTGTACCCATAAACTCGGGTCAGTCGTAGGCGCGGTTCATAGATATGGTAGGGCGAGTCCTCCACCATGATGGAGTTCGACGCTGTTATTGAATGTAACATGCGAGCAGTAGGAGGTATTCGGGGCGGTATCTTAACTAGAGGAAAGTATTTTATTTGAAAAAAATTATATACTTTCTACTCTTTGAATTTCACTTATTGTCGATGTTGGCCCTCAGCCGCAAGCTTTCTAGAAAAAAAACGTATCCCCGATCAGGACAACGATGCAAAAGTTATGCTCTGTTTAGGTTATAGGTCTCATTTTTCAAGTACTTACACCCACGATGTGCTGAACCGCGTGGCCGAGGGATGTAGGTTACCTTCCATGGTTCCTTGTGTACCCATGAACTCGGTAGTCTAGGCGCGGTTCATGATACGGTGGGCGAGTCCTCCACAGCGATGGAGTTCGTCGCTGTATTGAATGTAAGATGCTAGCAGTAGGAGGTACTCAGGACTGTATCTCAACCATAGGGATGTATTTATTTTTTGTAAAATTATATACTATTCTACTCTTTGAATTTCGATTTTTGTCGGTGTTGGCCTCGCCGCAAGCTTTCTAGAACAAAAAAGTATGCCCCTATCGGACAACGGATGCAAAAGTTATGCTCGTTTTATGTTATAGGTCTCATTTTTCATGTGCTTACACCCACGGTGTGCTGAACCACATGGCCGAGGGATGTGGTTTACCTTCCATGGTTCCTTGTGTACCCATAAACTCGGTAGTCTAGGCGCGGTTCATGATACGGTAGGCAAGTCCTCCACCACGATGGAGTTCGACGCTGTATTGAATGTAACATGCTAGCAGTAGGAGGTATTCGGGGCGGTATCTAACCATAGGAATGTATTTATTTTTAAAAAAATTATATACTATTCTACTCTTTGAATTTCGCTTATTGTCGGTGTTGGCCTCACCGCAAGCATTCTAGAAAAAAGAAGTATGCCCCGATCAGACAACAGGATGCAAAAGTTATGCTCATTTTAGGTTATAGGTCTTATTTTTCATGTGCTTACACCCACGGTGTGCTGAACCGCGTGGCCGAGGGATGTGGGTTACCTTCCATGGTTCCTTGTATACCCGTAAACTCGGTAGCCTAGGCGCGGTTCATGATACGGTGGGCGAGTCCTCCACAGCGATGGAGTTCGACGTTGTATTGAATGTAACATGCTAGCAGTAGGAGGTACTCTGGGCGGTATCTCAACCATATGGAAGTATTTATTTTTTGTAAAATTATATACTATTCTACTCTTTGAATTTCGTTTTATGTCGGTGTTGGCCTCACCGCAAGCTTTCTAGAAAAAAAGTATGCCCTGACAGACAACGGACGCAAAAGTTACGCTCATTTTAGGTCATAGGTCTCATTTTTCAAGTGCTTATACCCACGGTGTGCTGAACCACGTGGCCGAGGGATGTGGGTTACCTTCCATGGTTCCTTGTGTACCCATAAACTCGGTAGTCTAGGCGCGGTTCATGATACGGTAGGCGAGTCCTCCACCATGACTGGAGTTCGTCGCTGTATTGAATGTAACATGCTAGCAGTAGGAGGTATTCAGGGCTGGTATCATAACCTATAGGGATGTATTTATTTTTGTAAAATTATATACTATTCTACTCTTTGAATTTCGATTTTTGTCGGTGTTGGCCTCAGCCGCAAGCTTTCTAGAACAAAAAAGTATGCCCCTATCGGACAACGGATGCAAAAGTTATGCTCGTTTTATGTTATAGGTCTCATTTTTCATGTGCTTACACCCACGGTGTGCTGAACCACATGGCCGAGGGATGTGGTTTACCTTCCATGGTTCCTTGTGTACCCATAAACTCGGTAGTCTAGGCGCGGTTCATGATACGGTAGGGCGAGTCCTCCACCACGATGGAGTTCGACGCTGTATTGAATGTAACATGCTAGCAGTAGGAGGTATTCGGGGCGGTATCCTAACCATAGGAATGTATTTATTTTGAAAAAAATTATATACTATTCTACTCTTTGAATTTCGCTTATTGTCGGTGTTGGCCTCAGCCGCAAGCTTCTAGAAAAAAAAGTATGCCCCGATCAGACAACGGATGCAAAAGTTATGCTCATTTTAGGTTATAGGTCTCATTTTTCATGTGCTTACACCCACGGTGTGCTGAACCGCGTGGCCGAGGGATGTGGGTTACCTTCCATGGTTCCTTGTATACCCATAAACTCGGTAGTCTAGGCGCGGTTCATGATACGGTGGGCGAGTCCTCCCACAGCGATGGAGTTCGACGTTGTATTGAATGTAACATGCTAGCAGTAGGAGGTACTCTGGGCTGGTATCTCAACCATATGGAAGTATTTATTTTGTAAAAAATTATATACTATTCTACTCTTTGAATTTGCGATTTTTGTCGGTGTTGGCCTCGCTGCAAGCTTTCTAGAAAAAAAAGAGTATGCCCCGATCGGACAACGAATGCAAAGTTATGCTCGTTTTAGGTTATAGGTCCTCATTTTTCATGTGCTTACACCCACGGTGTGCTGAACCAGCGTGGCCGAGGGATGTGGGTTACCTTCCATGGTTCCTTGTATACCCGTAAACTCGTAGCCTAGGCGCGGTTCATGATACGGTGGGGCGAGTCCTCCACAGCGATGGAGTTCGACGTTGTATTGAATGTAACATGCTAGCAGTAGGAGGTACTCTGGCGGTATCTCACAATATGGAATGTATTTATTTTTTGTAAAATTATATACTATTCTACTCTTTGAATTTCGTTTCTGTCGGTGTTGGCCTCGCTGCAAGCTTTCTAGAAAAAAAGTATGCCCGATACAGACAACGGACTGCAAAAGTTACGCTCATTTTAGGTCATAGGTCTCATTTTTCCAGTGCTTATACCCACGGTGTGCTGAACCGCGTGGCCGAGGGATGTGGGTTACCTTACTTGGTTCCTTGTATAGCCATAAACTCAGTAGTCTACGCGCGGTTCATGATACGGTGGGCGAGTCCTCCACAGTGATGGAGTTGGACGTTGTATTGAATGTAACATGCTAGCAGTAGGAGGTACTCGGGGCGGTATCTCAACCATAGGGAAGTATTTATTTTTGTAAAAATTATATACTATTCTACTCTTGGAATTTCGCTTTTGTCGTGTTGGCCTAGCCTGCAAGCTTTCTAGAAAAAAGTAGTATGCCCCGATAGGACAACAGATGCAAAAGTTATGCTCATTTTAGGTTATAGGTCTCATTTTTCATGTGCTTACACCCATGGTGTGCTGAACCGCGTGGCCGAGGGATGTGGGTTACCTTCCATGGTTCCTTGTATACCCGTAAACTCGGTAGCCTAGGCGCGGTTCATGATACGGTGGGCGAGTCCTCCACAGCGATGGAGTTCGACGTTGTATTGAATGTAACATGCTAGCAGTAGGAGGTACTCTGGGCTGTATCTCAACAATATGGAAGTATTTATTTTTTGTAAAATTATATACTATTCTACTCTTTGAATTTCATTTCTAGTCGGTGTTGGCCTCGCTGCAAGCTTTCTAGAAAAAAGTATGCCCTAACAGACAACGGACGCAAAGTTACGCTCATTTTAGGTCATAGGTCTCATTTTTCAATGTGCTTATACCCACGGTGTGCTGAACCGCATGGCCGAGGGATGTGGTTACCTTACATTGGTTCCTTGTGTACCCATAAACTCGGTAGTCTAGGCGCGGTTCATGATATGGTAGGGCGAGTCCTCCACCACGATGGAGTTCAACGCTGTATTGAATGTAACATGCTGGCAGTAGGAGGTATTCGGGGCGGTATCTTAACCTATAGGAAAGTATTATTTTGAAAAAATTATATACAATTCTACTCTTTGAATTTCACTTATTGTCGATGTTGGCCTCGCCGCAAGCATTCTAGAAAAAACGTATGCCCCGATAGGACAACGGATGCAAAAGTTATGCTCGTTTTAGGTTATAGGTCTCATTTTCATGTGCTTACACCCACAGTGTGCTGAACCGCGTGGACGAGGGATGTGGGTTACCTTCCATGGTTCCTTGTATACCCGTAAACTCAGTAGTCTAGGCGCGGTTCATGATACGGTAGGGCGAGTCCTCCACAGCGATGGAGTTTGACGTTGTATTGAATGTAACATGCAAGCAGTAGGAGGTACTCGGGGTGGTATCTCAATCATATGGAAGTATTTATTTTTTATAAAATTATATACTATTCTACTCTTTGAATTTCGCTTTCTGTCGGTGTTGGCCTCACCGCAAGCTTTCTAGAAAAAAAGTATGCCCTAACAGACAACAGATGCAAAAGTTACGCTCATTTTAGGTCATAGGTCTCATTTTTCAAGTAGCTTACACCCACGATGTGCTGAACCGCGTGGCCGAGGGATGTAGGTTACCTTCCATGGTTCCTTGTGTACCCATGAACTCGGTAGTCTAGGCGCGGTTCATGATACGGTGGGCGAGTCCTCCACAGCGATGGAGTTCGTCGCTGTATTGAATGTAAGATGCTAGCAGTAGGAGGTACTCAGGACTGTATCTCAACCATAGGGATGTATTTATTTTTTGTAAAATTATATACTATTCTACTCTTTGAATTTCGATTTTTGTCGGTGTTGGCCTCGCCGCAAGCTTTCTAGAACAAAAAAGTATGCCCCTATCGGACAACGGATGCAAAAGTTATGCTCGTTTTATGTTATAGGTCTCATTTTTCATGTGCTTACACCCACGGTGTGCTGAACCACATGGCCGAGGGATGTGGTTTACCTTCCATGGTTCCTTGTGTACCCATAAACTAGGTAGTCTAGGCGCGGTTCATGATACGGTAGGCAAGTCCTCCACCACGATGGAGTTCGACGCTGTATTGAATGTAACATGCTGGCAGTAGGAGGTATTCGGGGCGGTATCTTAACCATAGGAATGTATTTATTTTTAAAAAAATTATATACTATTCTACTCTTTGAATTTCGCTTATTGTCGGTGTTGGCCTCAGCCGCAAGCTTTCTAGAAAAAAGAAGTATGCCCCGATCAGGACAACGGATGCAAAAGTTATGCTCATTTTAGGTTATAGGTCTTATTTTTCATGTGCTTACACCCACGGTGTGCTGAACCGCGTGGCCGAGGGATGTGGGTTACCTTCCATGGTTCCTTGTATACCCGTAAACTCGGTAGCCTAGGCGCGGTTCATGATACGGTGGGCGAGTCCTCCACAGCGATGGAGTTCGACGTTGTATTGAATGTAACATGCTAGCAGTAGGAGGTACTCTGGGCGGTATCTCAACCATATGGAAGTATTTATTTTTTGTAAAATTATATACTATTCTACTCTTTGAATTTCATTTTATGTCGGTGTTGGCCTCGCCGCAAGCTTTCTAGAAAAAAAGTATGCCCTAACAGACAACGGACGCAAAAGTTACGCTCATTTTAGGTCATAGGTCTCATTTTTCAAGTGCTTATACCCACGGTGTGCTGAACCACGTGGCCGAGGGATGTGGGTTACCTTCCATGGTTCCTTGTGTACCCATAAACTCGGTAGTCTAGGCGCGGTTCATGATACGGTAGGGCGAGTCCTCCACCACGATGGAGTTCGACGCTGTATTGAATGTAACATGCTAGCAGTAGGAGGATATTCGGGGCGGTATCTAACTATAGGAAGTATTTATTTTGAAAAAATTATATACTATTCTACTCTTTGAATTTCGCTTTTGTCGGTGTTGGCCTCGCCGCAAGCTTTCTAGAAAAAAAAGTATGCCCCGATCGGACAACGGATGCAAAGTTATGCTCGTTTTAGGTTATAGGTCTCATTTTTCATGTGCTTACACCCACGGTGTGCTGAACCAGCGTGGCCGAGGGATGTGGGTTACCTTCCATGGTTCCTTGTATACCCATAAACTCGGTAGTCTAGGCGCGGTTCATGATACGGTGGGCGAGTCCTCCACAGCGATGGAGTTCGACGTTGTATTGAATGTAACATGCTAGCAGTAGGAGGTACTCGGGGCGGTATCTCAACCATAGGGAAGTATTTATTTTTGTAAAATTATATACTATTCTACTCTTTGAATTTCGCTTTTGTCGGTGTTGGCCTAGCTGCAAGCTTTCTAGAAAAAAGTAGTATGCCCCGATCAGGACAACAGATGCAAAAGTTATGCTCATTTTAGGTTATAGGTCTCATTTTTCATGTGCTTACACCCATGGTGTGCTGAACCGCGTGGCCGAGGGATGTGGGTTACCTTCCATGGTTCCTTGTATACCCGTAAACTCGGTAGCCTAGGCGCGGTTCATGATACGGTGGGCGAGTCCTCCACAGCGATGGAGTTCGACGTTGTATTGAATGTAACATGCTAGCAGTAGGAGGTACTCTGGGCGGTATCTCAACCATATGGAAGTATTTATTTTTTGTAAAATTATATACTATTCTACTCTTTGAATTTCATTTTCTATCGGTGTTGGCCTCGCTGCAAGCTTTCTAGAAAAAAAGTATGCCCCTACGACAACGGATGCAAAAGTTATGCTCGTTTTAGGTTATAGGTCTCATTTTTCATGTGCTTACACCCACGGTGTGCTGAACCACGTGGCCGAGGGATGTGGGTTACCTTCCATGGTTCCTTGTGTACCCATAAACTCGGTAGTCTAGGCGCGGTTCATGATACGGTAGGGCAAGTCCTCCACCACGATGGAGTTCGACGCTGTATTGAATGTAACATGCTGGCAGTAGGAGGTATTCGGGGCGGTATCTTAACCATAGGAATGTATTTATTTTTAAAAAATTATATACTATTCTACTCTTTGAATTTCGCTTATTGTCGGTGTTGGCCTCAGCCGCAAGCATTCTAGAAAAAAGAAGTATGCCCCGATCAGACAACGGATGCAAAAGTTATGCTCATTTTAGGTTATAGGTCTCATTTTTCATGTGCTTACACCCACGGTGTGCTGAACCCGTGGCCGAGGGATGTGGGTTACCTTCCATGGTTCCTTGTATACCCGTAAACTCGGTAGCCTAGGCGCGGTTCATGATACGGTGGGCGAGTCCTCCACAGCGAATGGAGTTCGACGTTGTATTGAATGTAACATGCTAGCAGTAGGAGGTACTCTGGGCGGTATCTCAACCATATGGAAGTATTTATTTTTTGTAAAATTATATACTATTCTACTCTTTGAATTTCATTTTATGTCGGTGTTGGCCTCGCCACAAGCTTTCTAGAAAAAAAGTATGCCCTGACACACAACGGACGCAAAAGTTACGCTCATTTTAGGTCATAGGTCTCATTTTTCAAGTGCTTATACCCACGGTGTGCTGAACCACGTGGCCGAGGGATGTGGGTTACCTTCCATGGTTCCTTGTGTACCCATAAACTCGGTAGTCTAAGGCGCGGTTCATGATACGGTAGGCGAGTCCTCCACCATGACGGAGTTCGTCGCTGTATTGAATGTAACATGCTAGCAGTAGGAGGATATTCGTGGTGGTATCATAACTATAGGGAAGTATTTATTTTGAAAAAATTATATACTATTCTACTCTTTGAATTTCGCTTTTTGTTGGTGTTGGCCTCGCTGTAAGCTTTCTAGAAAAAAAAGTATGCCCCGATCGGACAACGGATGCAAAAGTTATGCTCGTTTTAGGTTATAGGTCTCATTTTTCATGTGCTTACACCCACGGTGTGCTTGAACCACATGGCTGAGGGATGTGGGTTACCTTCCATGGTTCCATTGTATAGCCATAAACTCAGTAGTCTACGCGCGGTTCATGATACGGTGGGCGAGTCCTCCACAGTGATGGAGTTGGACGTTGTATTGAATGTAACATGCTAGCAGTAGGAGGTACTCGGGGCGGTATCTCAACCATAGGGAAGTATTTATTTTTTGTAAAATTATATACTATTCTACTCTTGGAATTTCGCTTTTTGTCGGTGTTGGCCTAGCTGCAAGCTTTCTAGAAAAAAGTAGTATGCCCCGATCGGACAACAGATGCAAAAGTTATGCTCATTTTAGGTTATAGGTCTCATTTTTCATGTGCTTACACCCATGGTGTGCTGAACCGCGTGGCCGAGGGATGTGGGTTACCTTCCATGGTTCCTTGTATACCCGTAAACTCGGTAGCCTAGGCGCGGTTCATGATACGGTGGGCGAGTCCTCCACAGCGATGGAGTTCGACGTTGTATTGAATGTAACATGCTAGCAGTAGGAGGTACTCTGGGCGGTATCTCAACAATATGGAAGTATTTATTTTTTGTAACATTATATACTATTCTACTCTTTGAATTTCATTTTCTATCGGTGTTGGCCTCGCTGCAAGCTTTCTAGAAAAAAAGTATGCCCTAACAGACAACGGACGCAAAAGTTACGCTCATTTTAGGTCATAGGTCTCATTTTTCAAGTGCTTATACCCACGGTGTGCTGAACCGCGTGGCCGAGGGATGTGGGTTACCTTACTTGGTTCCTTGTGTACCCATAAACTCGGTAGTCTAGGCGCGATTCATGATATGGTGGGCGAGTCCTCCACCACGATGGAGTTCAACGCTGTATTGAATGTAACATGCTGGTAGTAGGAGGTATTCGGGGCGGTATCTTAACTATAGGAAAGTATTTATTTTGAAAAAAATTATATACAATTCTACTCTTTGAATTTCACTTATTGTCGATGTTGGCCTCGCCGCAAGCTTTCTAGAAAAAAACGTATGCCCCGATAGGACAACGGATGCAAAAGTTATGCTCGTTTTAGGTTATAGGTCTCATTTTTCATGTGCTTACACCCACAGTGTGCTGAACCGCGTGGACGAGGGAAGTGGGTTACCTTCCATGGTTCCTTGTATACCCGTAAACTCAGGTAGTCTAGGCGCGGTTCATGATACGGTAGGCGAGTCCTCCACAGCGATGGAGTTTGACGTTGTATTGAATGTAACATGCAAGCAGTAGGAGGTACTCGGGGTGGTATCTCAATCATATGGAAGTATTTATTTTTTATAAAATTATATACTATTCTACTCTTTGAATTTCGCTTTCTGTCGGTGTTGGCCTCACCGCAAGCTTTCTAGAAAAAAAGTATGCCCTAACAGACAACAGATGCAAAAGTTACGCTCATTTTAGGTCATAGGTCTCATTTTTCAAGTACTTACACCCACGATGTGCTGAACCGCGTGGCCGAGGGATGTAGGTTACCTTCCATGGTTCCTTGTGTACCCATGAACTCAGTAGTCTAGGCGCGGTTCATGATACGGTGGGCGAGTCCTCCACAGCGATGGAGTTCGTCGCTGTATTGAATGTAAGATGCTAGCAGTAGGAGGTACTCAGGACTGTATCTCAACCATAGGGATGTATTTATTTTTTGTAAAATTATATACTATTCTACTCTTTGAATTTCGATTTTTGTCGGTGTTGGCCTCGCCGCAAGCTTTCTAGAACAAAAAAGTATGCCCCTATCGGACAACGGATGCAATAGTTATGCTCGTTTTATGTTATAGGTCTCATTTTTCATGTGCTTACACCCACGGTGTGCTGAACCACATGGCCGAGGGATGTGGTTTACCTTCCTTGGTTCCTTGTGTACCCATAAACTCGGTAGTCTAGGCGCGCTTCATGATACGGTAGGCAAGTCCTCCACCACGATGGAGTTCGACGCTGTATTGAATGTAACATGCTGGCAGTAGGAGGTATTCGGGGCGGTATCTTAACCATAGGAATGTATTTATTTTTAAAAAAATTATATACTATTCTACTCTTTGAATTTCGCTTATTGTCGGTGTTGGCCTCACCGCAAGCATTCTAGAAAAAAAAGTATGCCCCGATCAGACAACGGATGCAAAAGTTATGCTCATTTTAGGTTATAGGTCTTATTTTTCATGTGCTTACACCCACGGTGTGCTGAACCGTGTGGCCGAGGGATGTGGGTTACCTTCCATGGTTCCTTGTATACCCGTAAACTCGGTAGCCTAGGCGCGGTTCATGATACGGTGGGCGAGTCCTCCACAGCAATGGAGTTCGACGTTGTATTGAATGTAACATGCTAGCAGTAGGAGGTACTCTGGGCGGTATCTCAACCATATGGAAGTATTTATTTTTGTAAAATTATATACTATTCTACTCTTTGAATTTCATTTTATGTCGGTGTTGGCCTCGCCACAAGGCTTTCTAGAAAAAAAGTATGCCCTGACACACAACGGACGCAAAAGTTACGCTCATTTTAGGTCATAGGTCTCATTTTTCAAGTCCTTATACCCACGGTGTGCTGAACCACGTGGCCAAGGGATGTGGGTTACCTTCCATGGTTCCTTGTGTAACCATAAACTCGGTAGTCAAGGCGCGGTTCATGATACGGTAGGCGAGTCCTCCACCATGACGGAGTTCGTCGCTGTATTAAATGTAACATGCTAGCAGTAGGAGATATTCGTGGTGGTATCATAACTATAGGGAAGTATTTATTTTGAAAAAATTATATACTATTCTACTCTTTGAATTTCGCTTTTTGTTGGTGTTGGCCTCACTGTAAGCTTTCTAGAAAAAAAAGTATGCCCCGATCGGACAACGGATGCAAAAGTTATGCTCGTTTTAGGTTATAGGTCTCATTTTTCATGTGCTTACACCCACGGTGTGTTGAACCACAGTGGCCTGAGGGATGTGGGTTACCTTCCATGGTTCCTTGTATAGCCATAAACTCAGGTAGTCTACGGCGCGGTTCATGATACGGTGGGCGAGTCCTCCACAGTGATGGAGTTCGGACGTTGTATTGAATGTAACATGCTAGCAGTAGGAGGTACTCTGGGCGGTATCTCAACCATAGGGAAGTATTTATTTTTTGTAAAATTATATACTATTCTACTCTTTGAATTTCGCTTTTTGTCGGTGTTGGCCTAGCCTGCAAGCTTTCTAGAAAAAAAGTATGCCCCGATCGGACAACAGATGCAAAAGTTATGCTCATTTTAGGTTATAGGTCTCATTTTTCATGTGCTTACACCCACGGTGTGCTGAACCGCGTGGCCGAGGGATGTGGGTTACCTTCCATGGTTCCTTGTATACCCGTAAACTCGGTAGTCTAGGCGCGGTTCATGATACGGTAGGCGAGTCCTCCACCATGACGGAGTTCGTCGCTGTATTAAATGTAACATGCTAGCAGTAGGAGATATTCGTGGTGGTATCATAACTATAGGGAAGTATTTATTTTGAAAAAATTATATACTATTCTACTCTTTGAATTTCGCTTTTTGTTGGTGTTGGCCTCACTGTAAGCTTTCTAGAAAAAAAGTATGCCCCGATCGGACAACGGATGCAAAAGTTATGCTCGTTTTAGGTTATAGGTCTCATTTTTCATGTGCTTACACCCACGGTGTGTTGAACCACATGGCTGAGGGATGTGGGTTACCTTCCATGGTTCCTTTTATAGCCATAAACTCATTAGTCTACGCGCGGTTCATGATACGGTGGGCGAGTCCTCCACAGTGATGGAGTTGGACGTTGTATTGAATGTAACATGCTAGCAGTAGGAGGTACTCTGGGCGGTATCTCAACCATATGGAAGTATTTATTTTTTGTAAAATTATATACTATTCTAATCTTTGAATTTCATTTTATGTGGGTGTTGGCCTCGCCACAAGCTTTCTAGAAAAAAAGTATGCCCTGACACACAACGGACGCAAAAGTTACGCTCATTTTAGGTCATAGGTCTCATTTTTCAAGTGCTTATACCCACGGTGTGCTGAACCACGTGGCCAAGGGATGTGGGTTACCTTCCATGGTTCCTTGTGTAACCATAAACTCGGTAGTCAAGGCGCGGTTCATGATACGGTAGGCGAGTCCTCCACCATGACCGAGTTCGTCGCTGTATTAAATGTAACATGCTAGCAGTAGGAGATATTCGTGGTGGTATCATAACTATAGGGAAGTATTTGTTTTGAAAAAATTATATACTATTCTACTCTTTGAATTTCGCTTTTTGTTGGTGTTGGCCTCACTGTAAGCTTTCTAGAAAAAAAAGTATGCCCCGATCGGACAACGGATGCAAAAGTTATGCTCGTTTTAGGTTATAGGTCTCATTTTCATGTGCTTACACCCACGGTGTGTTGAACCACATGGCTGAGGGATGTGGGTTACCTTCCATGGTTCCTTTTATAGCCATAAACTCATTAGTCTACGCGCGGTTCATGATACGGTGGGCGAGTCCTCCACAGTGATGGAGTTGGACGTTGTATTGAATGTAACATGCTAGCAGTAGGAGGTACTCTGGGCGGTATCTCAACCATATGGAAGTATTTATTTTTTGTAAAATTATATACTATTCTAATCTTTGAATTTCATTTTATGTGGGTGTTGGCCTCGCCACAAGCTTTCTAGAAAAAAAGTATGCCCTGAACACAACGGACGCAAAAGTTACGCTCATTTTAGGTCATAGGTCTCATTTTTCAAGTGCTTATACCCACGGTGTGCTGAACCACGTGGCCAAGGGATGTGGGTTACCTTCCATGGTTCCTTGTGTAACCATAAACTCGGTAGTCTAGGCGCGGTTCATGATACGGTAGGCGAGTCCTCCACCATGACCGAGTTCGATGCTGATTGAATGTAAGATGCTAGCAGTAGGAGTACTCAAGGCTGTATCTAACCATAGGGATGTATTTATTTTTTGTAAAAATTATATACTATTCTACTCTTTGAATTTCGATTTATTGTCGGTGTTGGCCTACGCGCAAGCTTCTAGAAAAAAAAAGTATGCCCTATCGGACAACGGATGCAAAAGTTATGCTCGTTTTAGGTTATAGGTCTTATTTTTCATGTGCTTACACCCACGGTGTGCTGAACCACATGGCCAGGGATGTGGGTTACCTTCATGGTTCCTTGTGTACCCATAAACTCGGTAGTGCTAGGCTCGGTTCATGATACTGTAGGCAGTCCTCCACCACGATGGAGTTCGACGCTGTATTGAATGTAACATGCTGGCAGTAGGAGGTATTCGGGGCTGTATCTAACCATAGGAATGTATTTATTTTTGTAAAAAATTATATACTATTCTACGCTTTGAATTTCGCTTATTGGTCGGTGTTGGCCTTGCCACAAGCTTTCTAGAAAAAAAGTATGCCCCTAACAGACAACGGATGCAAGAGTTATGCTCGTTTTAGGTTATAGGTCTCATTTTTCATGTGCTTACAACCACGGTGTGCTGAACCACGTGGCCGAGGGATGTGGGTTACCTTCCATGGTTACTTGTATACCTGTAAACTCAGTAGTCTAGGCGCGGTTCATGATACGGTGGGCGAGTCCTCCACAGCGATGGAGTTTGACGTTGTATTGAATGTAACTTGCAAGCAGTAGGAGGTACTCGGGGTGGTATCTCAATCATATGGAAGTATTTATTTGTTATAAAATTATATACTATTCTACTCTTTGAATTTCGTTTTCTGTCGGTGTTGGCCTCCCCGCAAGCTTTCTAGAAAGAAAGTATGCCCTAACAGACAACAGCTGCAAAAGTTACGCTCATTTTAGGTCATAGGTCTCATTTTTTAAGTACTTACACCCACGATGTGCTGAACCGCGTGGCCGAGGGATGTAGGTTACCTTCCATGGTTCCTTGTGTACCCATGAACTCGTTAGTCTAGGCGCAGTTCATGATACGGCGGGCGAGTCCTCCACAGCGATGGAGTTCGACGTTGTATTGAATGTAACATGCTAGCAGTAGGAGGTACTCAGGACTGTATCTCAACCATAGGGATGTATTTATTTTTTGTAAAATTATATACTATTCTACTCTTTGAATTTTGCTTTTTGTCGGTGTTGGCCTAGCTGCAAGCTTTCTAGAAAAAAGAAGTATGCCCCGATCGGACAACAGATGCAAAAGTTATGCTCATTTTAGGTTATAGGTCTCATTTTTCATGTGCTTACACCCATGGTGTGCTGAACCGCATGGCCGAGGGATGTGGGTTACCTTCCATGGTTCGTTGTATACCCGTAAACTCGGTAGCCTAGGCGCGGTTCATGATACGGTGGGTGAGTCCTCCACAGCGATGGAGTTCGATGCTGTATTGAATGTAACATGCTAGCAGTAGGAGGTACTCTGGGCGGTATCTCAACCATATGGAAGTATTTATTTTTTGTAACATTATATACTATTCTACTCTTTGAATTTCATTTTCTATCGGTGTTGGCCTCGCTGCAAGCTTTCTACAAAAAAAGTATGCCCTAACGGACAACGGACGTAAAAGTTACGCTCGTTTTAGGTCATAGGTCTCATTTTTCAAGTGCTTATACCCACGGTGTGCTGAACCGCGTGGCCGAGGGATGTGGGTTACTTTACATGGTTCCTTGTGTACCCATAAACTCGGTAGTCTAGGCGCGATTCATGATATGGTGGGCGAGTCCTCCACCACGATGGAGTTCGACGCTGTATTGAATGTAACATGCTGGCAGTAGGAGGTATTCGGGGCGGTATCTTAACTATAGGAAAGTATTTATTTTGAAAAAAATTAGTATACAATTCTACTCTTTGAATTTCACTTATTGTCGATGTTGGCCTCGCCGCAAGCTTTCTAGAAAAAACGTATGCCCCGATCGGACAACGGATGCAAAAGTTATGCTCGTTTTAGGTTATAGGTCTCATTTTTCATGTGCTTACACCCACGGTGTGTTGAACCACATGGCTGAGGGATGTGGGTTACCTTCCATGGTTCCTTTTATAGCCATAAACTCATTAGTCTACGCGCGGTTCATGATACGGTGGGCGAGTCCTCCACAGTGATGGAGTTGGACGTTGTATTGAATGTAACATGCTAGCAGTAGGAGGTACTCTGGGCGGTATCTCAACCATATGGAAGTATTTATTTTTTGTAAAATTATATACTATACTTCTCTTTGAATTTCATTTTATGTGGGTGTTGGCCTCGCCACAAGCTTTCTAGAAAAAAAGTATGCCCTGACACACAACGGACGCAAAAGTTACGCTCATTTTAGGTCATAGGTCTCATTTTTCAAGTGCTTATACCCACGGTGTGCTGAACCACGTGGCCAAGGGATGTGGGTTACCTTCCATGGTTCCTTGTGTAACCATAAACTCGGTAGTCTAGGCGCGGTTCATGATACGGTGGGCGAGTCCTCCACAGCGATGGAGTTCGACGTGTATTGAATGTAACATGCTAGCAGTAGGAGGTACTCAGGGCTGTATCTCAACCATAGGGATGTATTTATTTTTTGTAAAATTATATACTATTCTACTCTTTGAATTTCGCTTTTGTCGGTGTTGCCTCGCCTGCAAGCTTTCTAGAAAAAAAAGTATGCCCCTATCAGACAACGGATGCAAAAGTTACTGCTCGTTTTAGGTTATAGGTCTCATTTTTCATGTGCTTACACCCACGGTGTGCTGAACCGCGTGGCCGAGGGATGTGGGTTACCTTCCATGGTTCCTTGTGTACCCATAAACTCGGTAGTCTAGGCGCGGTTCATGATACGGTGGGCGAGTCCTCCACAGCGATGGAGTTCGACGCTGTATTGAATGTAACATGCTAGCAGTAGGAGGTACTCAGGGCTGTATCTCAACCATAGGGATGTATTTATTTTTTGTAAAATTATATACTATTCTACTCTTTGAATTTCATTTTATGTGGGTGTTGGCCACGCCACAAGCTTTCTAGAAAAAAAGTATGCCCTGACACACAACGGACACAAAAGTTACGCTCATTTTAGGTCATAGGTCTCATTTTTCAAGTGCTTATACCCACGGTGTGCTGAACCACGTGGCCAAGGGATGTGGGTTACCTTCCATGGTTCCTTGTGTAACCATAAACTCGGTAGTCAAGGCGCGGTTCATGATACGGTAGGCGAGTCCTCCACCATGACAGAGTTCGTCGCTGTATTAAATGTAACATGCTAGCAGTAGGAGATATTCGTGGTGGTATCATAACTATAGGGAAGTATTTGTTTTGAAAAAATTATATACTATTCTACTCTTTGAATTTCGCTTTTTGTTGGTGTTGGCCTCACTGTAAGCTTTCTAGAAAAAAAAGTATGCCCCGATCGGACAACGGATGCAAAAGTTATGCTCGTTTTAGGTTATAGGTCTCATTTTTCATGTGCTTACACCCACGGTGTGTTGAACCACATGGCTGAGGGATGTGGGTTACCTTCCATGGTTCCTTTTATAGCCATAAACTCATTAGTCTACGGCGCGGTTCATGATACGGTGGGCGAGTCCTCCACAGTGATGGAGTTGGACGTTGTATTGAATGTAACATGCTAGCAGTAGGAGGTACTCTGGGCGGTATCTCAACCATATGGAAGTATATATTTTTTGTAAAATTATATACTATTCTAATCTTTGAATTTCATTTTATGTGGGTGTTGGCCTCGCCACAAGCTTTCTAGAAAAAAAGTATGCCCTGACACACAACGGACGCAAAAGTTACGCTCATTTTAGGTCATAGGTCTCATTTTTCAAGTGCTTATACCCACGGTGTGCTGAACCACGTGGCCAAGGGATGTGGGTTACCTTCCATGGTTCCTTGTGTAACCATAAACTCGGTAGTCAAGGCGCGGTTCATGATACGGTAGGCGAGTCCTCCACCATGACGGAGTTCGTCGCTGTATTAAATGTAACATGCTAGCAGTAGGAGATATTCGTGGTGGTATCATAACTATAGGGAAGTATTTGTTTTGAAAAAATTATATACTATTCTACTCTTTGAATTTCGCTTTTTGTTGGTGTTGGCCTCACTGTAGCTTTCTAGAAAAAAAAGTATGCCCCGATCGGACAACGGATGCAAAAGTTATGCTCGTTTTAGTTATAGGTCTCATTTTTCATGTGCTTACACCCACGGTGTGTTGAACCACATGGCTGAGGGATGTGGGTTACTTTCCATGGTTCCTTTTATAGCCATAAACTCATTAGTCTACGCGCGGTTCATGATACGGTGGGCGAGTCCTCCACAGTGAGGGAGTTGGACGTTGTATTGAATGTAACATGCTAGCAGTAGGAGGTACTCGGGGCGGTATCTCAACCATAGGGAAGTATTTATTTTTTGTAAAATTATATACTATTCTACTCTTTGAATTTCGCTTTCTGTCGGTGTTGGCCTTGCCACAAGCTTTCTAGAAAAAAAGTATGCCCCTAACAGACAACGGATGCAAGAGTTATGCTCATTTTAGGTTATAGGTCTCATTTTTCATGTGCTTACAACCACGGTGTGCTGAACCACGTGGCCGAGGGATGTGGGTTACCTTCCATGGTTCCTTGTATACCTGTAAACTCAGTAGTCTAGGCGCGGTTCATGATACGGTGGGCGAGTCCTCCACAGCGATGGAGTTTGACGTTGTATTGAATGTAACTTGCAAGCAGTAGGAGGTACTCGGGGTGGTATCTCAATCATATGGAAGTATTTATTTGTTATAAAATTATATACTATTCTACTCTTTGAATTTCGTTTTCTGTCGGTGTTGGCCTCACCGCAAGCTTTCTAGAAAGAAAGTATGCCCTAACAGACAACAGCTGCAAAAGTTACGCTCATTTTAGGTCATAGGTCTCATTTTTTAAGTACTTACACCCACGATGTGCTGAACCGCGTGGCCGAGGGATGTAGGTTACCTTCCATGGTTCCTTGTGTACCCATGAACTCGGTAGTCTAGGCGCAGTTCATGATACGGCGGGCGAGTCCTCCACAGCGATGGAGTTCGACGTTGTATTGAATGTAACATGCTAGCAGTAGGAGGTACTCAGGACTGTATCTCAACCATAGGGATGTATTTATTTTTTGTAAAATTATATACTATTCTACTCTTTGAATTTTGCTTTTTGTCGGTGTTGGCCTAGCTGCAAGCTTTCTAGAAAAAAGAAGTATGCCCCGATCGGACAACAGATGCAAAAGTTATGCTCATTTTAGGTTATAGGTCTCATTTTTCATGTGCTTACACCCATGGTGTGCTGAACCGCATGGCCGAGGGATGTGGGTTACCTTCCATGGTTCCTTGTATACCCGTAAACTCGGTAGCCTAGGCGCGGTTCATGATACGGTGGGTGAGTCCTCCACAGCGATGGAGTTCGACGTTGTATTGAATGTAACATGCTAGCAGTAGGAGGTACTCTGGGCGGTACCTCAACCATATGGAAGTATTTATTTTTTGTAACATTATATACTATTCTACTCTTTGAATTTCATTTTCTATCGGTGTTGGCCTCGCTGCAAGCTTTCTACAAAAAAAGTATGCCCTAACGGACAACGGACGTAAAAGTTACGCTCGTTTTAGGTCATAGGTCTCATTTTTCAAGTGCTTATACCCACGGTGTGCTGAACCGCGTGGCCGAGGGATGTGGGTTATTTTACATGGTTCCTTGTGTACCCATAAACTCGGTAGTCTAGGCGCGATTCATGATATGGTGGGCGAGTCCTCCACCACGATGGAGTTCGACGCTGTATTGAATGTAACATGCTAGCAGTAGGAGGTATTCGGGGCGGTATCTTAACTATAGGAAAGTATTTATTTTGAAAAAAATTATATACAATTCTACTCTTTGAATTTCACTTATTGTCGATGTTGGCCTCGCCGCAAGCTTTCTAGAAAAAACGTATGCCCCTAACAGACAACGGATGCAAGAGTTATGCTCGTTTTAGGTTATAGGTCTCATTTTTCATGTGCTTACAACCACGGTGTGCTGAACCACGTGGCCGAGGGATGTGGGTTACCTTCCATGGTTCCTTGTATACCCGTAAACTCAGTAGTCTAGGCGCGGTTCATGATACGGTGGGCGAGTCCTCCACAGCGATGGAGTTTGACGTTGTATTGAATGTAACTTGCAAGCAGTAGGAGGTACTCGGGGTGGTATCTCAATCATATGGAAGTATTTATTTTTTATAAAATTATATACTATTCTACTCTTTGAATTTCGCTTTCTGTCGGTGTTGGCCTCACCGCAAGCTTTCTAGAAAGAAAGTATGCCCTAACAGACAACAGCTGCAAAAGTTACGCTCATTTTAGGTCATAGGTCTCATTTTTAAGTACTTACACCCACGATGTGCTGAACCGCGTGGCCGAGGGATGTAGGTTACCTTCCATGGTTCCTTGTGTACCCATGAACTCGGTAGTCTAGGCGCAGTTCATGATACGGCGGGCGAGTCCTCCACAGCGATGGAGTTCGACGTTGTATTGAATGTAACAAGCTAGCAGTAGGAGGTACTCAGGACTGTATCTCAACCATAGGGATGTATTAATTTTTTGTAAAATTATATACTATTCTACTCTTTGAATTTTGCTTTTTGTCGGTGTTGGCCTAGCTGCAAGCTTTCTAGAAAAAAGAAGTATGCCCCGATCGGACAACAGATGCAAAAGTTATGCTCATTTTAGGTTATAGGTCTCATTTTTCATGTGCTTACACCCATGGTGTGCTGAACCGCGTGGCCGAGCGATGTGCGTTACCTTCCATGGTTCCTTGTATACCCGTAAACTCGGTAGCCTAGGCGCGGTTCATGATACGGTGGGTGAGTCCTCCACAGCGATGGAGTTCGATGCTGTATTGAATGTAACATGCTAGCAGTAGGAGGTACTCTGGGCGGTACCTCAACCATATGGAACTATTTATTTTTTGTAACATTATATACTATTCTACTGTTTGAATTTCATTTTCTATCGGTGTTGGCCTCGCTGCAAGCTTTCTAGAAAAAAAGTATGCCCTAACAGACAACGGACGCAAAAGTTACGCTCGTTTTTGGTCATATGTCTTATTTTTCAAGTGCTTATACCCACGGTGTGCTGAACCGCGTGGTTGAGGGATCTGGGTTACCTTACATGGTTCCTTTTGTCTCCATAAACTCGGTAGTCTAGGCGCGGTTCATGATATGGTGGGCGAGTGCTCCACCACGATGGAGTTCGACGCTGTATTGAATGTAACTATAGGAAAGTATTTATTTTGAAAAAATTATATACTATTCTACACTTTGAATTTCACTTTCTGTCGATGCTGGCCTCGCCGCAAGCTTTCTAGAAAAAAAATTATGCCCCGATCGGACAACGGATGCAAAAGTTATGCTCGTTTTAGGTTATAGGTCTCATTTTTCATGTGCATACACCCACGGTGTTCAGAACTGCGTGGCCAAGGGATGCGGGTTGCCTTCCATGGTTCCTTGTGTACCCATAAACTCGATAGTCTGGGCGCGGTTCATGATAAGGTGGGCGAGTCCTCCACAGCGATGGAGTTCGATGCTGTATTGAATGTAACATGCTAGCGGTAGGAGGTACTCTAGGTGGTACCTCAACCATATGGAAGTATTTATTTTTTGTAACATTATATACTATTCTACTCTTTCAATTTCGCTTTTTGTCGGTGTTGGCCTCGCCGCAAGCTTTCTAGAAAAAAGTATGCCCCTAACAAACAACGGATGCAAAACTTACACTCGTTTTTGGTTATAGGTCTCATTTTTCATGTGTTTATACCCAAAGTGTGCTGAACCGCATGGCTGAGGGATGTGGGTTACCTTCCATGGTTTCTTGTGTACCCATAAACTCGGTAGTCTAGGCGCAGTTCATGATACGGTAGGCGAGTCCTCCACCACGACGGAGTTCATCGCTCTATTGAATGTAACATGTTGGCAGTAGGAGGTATTCGGGGCGATATCTTAACTATAGGAAAGTATTTATTTTGAAAAAATTATATACTATTCTACTCTTTGAATTTCGCTTTCTGTCGGTGTTGGCCTCGCTGCAAGCTTTCTAGAAAAAAAGTACGCCCCTAAGAGACAACAGTCGCAAAAGTTACGCTCATTTTAAGTTATAGGTCTCATTTTTCATGTGCTTACACCCATGATGTGCTGAACCACATGGCCGAGGGATGTGGGTTACCTTCCATGGTTCCTTGTGTACCCAAAACTCGGTAGTCTAGGCGTAGTTCATGATACGGTGGGCGCGTCCTCCACAGCGATGGAGTTCGATGTTGTATTCAATGTAACATGCTCGCAGTAGGAGGTACTCAAGGCGGTATCTCAAACAATAGGGATGTATTTATTTTTGTAAAATTATATAATATTCTTCTCATTGAATTTTGCTTTTTTTCGGTGTTGGCCTCACCGCAAGCTTTCTAGAAAAAAAGTATGCCCCTAACAGACAACAGACGCAAAAGTTACACTCGTTTTAGGTTATATGTCTCATTTTTCATGTGCTTACACCCATGGTGCGCTGAACCGCATGGCCGAGGGATGTGGGTTACCTTCCATGGTTCCTTGTGTACCCATAAACTCGGTAGTCTAGGCGCGGTTCATGATATGGTGGGCGAGTCCTCCACCACGATGGAGTTCGACGCTGTATTGAATGTAACATGCTGGCAGTAGGAGGTATTCGGTGCGGTATCTTGACTATAGAAAAGTATTTTTTTTGAAAAAAATTATATACAATTCTACTGTTTGAATTTCTCTTATTGTCGATGTTGGCCTCGCCGCAAGCTTTCTAGAAAAAAACGTATGCCCCGATAGGACAACGGATGCAAAACTTATGCTCGTTTTAGGTTATAGGTCTCATTATTCATATGCTTACACCCACAGTGTGCTGAACCGCGTGGACGAGGGATGCGGGTTACCTTCCATGGTTCCTTGTGTACCCATAAACTCTGTGGTCTAGGTGCGGTTCATGATACGGTGGGCGAGTCCTCCACCACGATGAAGTTCGACGATGTATTGAATGTAACATGCTTGTAGTAGGAGGTATTCGGGGCGGTATCTTAACCATAGCAAAGTATTTATTTTGAAAAAAATTATATACTATTCTACTCTTTGAATTTCGCTTATTGTCCGTGTTGGCCTTGCCGGAAGCTATCTAGAAAAACAAAGTATGCCCCAATAGGACAATGGAGGCAAAAGTTATGCTCATTTTAGGTTATAGGTCTCATTTTATATGTGCTTACACCAACGGTGTGCTGAACCGCGTGGAGAAGGGATGTGGGTTTCATTGCATGGTTCCTTGTATACCCGTAAAGTCCGTAGTCTAGGTGCGGTTCATGATACGGTGGGCGAGTCCTCCACAGCGATGGAGTTCGACACTGTATTGAATATAACATGCTAGCAGTAGGAGGTACTTAGGGCTGTATCTCAACCATTGGGATGTATTTATTTTTTGTAAAATTATATACTATTCTACTCTTTCAATTTCGCTTTTTGTCGGTGTTGGCCTCGCCGCAAGCTTTCTAGAAAAAAGTATGCCCCTAACAAACAACGGATGCAAAAGTTACACTCGTTTTTGGTTATAGGTCTCATTTTTCATGTGTTTATACCCAAAGTGTGCTGAACCGCATGGCTGAGGGATGTAGGTTACCTTCCATGGTTTCTTGTGTACCCATAAACTCGGTAGTCTAGGCGCAGTTCATGATACGGTAGGCGAGTCCTCCACCACGACGGAGTTCATCGCTCTATTGAATGTAACATGTTGGCAGTAGGAGGTATTCGGGGCGATATCTTAACTATAGGAAAGTATTTATTTTGAAAAAAATTATATACTATTCTACTCTTTGAATTTTCTTTTTGTCGGTGTTGGCCTCGCTGCAAGCTTTCTAAAAAAAAAGTATGCCCTGATCGGACAACGGATGCAAAAGTTATGCTCGTTTTAGGTTATAGGTCTCATTTTTCATGTGCTTACACCCACGGATGTGCTGAACCGCGTGGCCGAGGGATGTGGGTTACCTTCCATGGTTCCTTGTGTACCCATAAACTCGGTAGTCTAGGCGCGGTTCATGATACGGTGGGCGAGTCCTCCACCAGCGATGGAGTTCGACGCTGTATTGAATGTAACATGCTAGGCAGTAGGAGGTATTCGGGGCGGTATCTTAACCATAGGGAAGTATTTATTTTGAAAAAATTATATACTATTCTACTCTTTGAATTTCGCTTTTTGTCGGTGTTGGCCTCGCCGCAAGCTTTCTAGAAAAAAAGTATGCCCCGATCAGACAACGGATGCAAAAGTTATGCTCGTTTTAGGTTATAGGTCTCATTTTTCATGTGCTTACACCCACGGTGTGCTGAACCGCGTGGCCGAGGGATGTGGGTTACCTTCCATGGTTCCTTGTGTACCCATAAACTCGGTAGTCTAGGTGCGGTTCATGATACGGTGGGCGAGTCCTCCACCACGATGAAGTTCGACGATGTATTGAATGTAACATGCTTGTAGTAGGAGGTATTCGGGGCGGTATCTTAACCATAGCAAAGTATTTATTTTGAAAAAAATTATATACTATTCTACTCTTTGAATTTCGCTTATTGTCCGTGTTGGCCTTGCCGGAAGCTATCTAGAAAAACAAAGTATGCCCCAATAGGACAATGGAGGCAAAAGTTATGCTCATTTTAGGTTATAGGTCTCATTTTATATGTGCTTACACCAACGGTGTGCTGAACCGCGTGGAGAAGGGATGTGGGTTTCATTGCATGGTTCCTTGTATACCCGTAAAGTCCGTAGTCTAGGTGCGGTTCATGATACGGTGGGCGAGTCCTCCACAGCGATGGAGTTCGACACTGTATTGAATATAACATGCTAGCAGTAGGAGGTACTTAGGGCTGTATCTCAACCATTGGGATGTATTTATTTTTTGTAAAATTATATACTATTCTACTCTTTGAATTTCGCTTTTTGTCGGTGTTGGCCTCGCCGCAAGCTTTCTAGAAAAAAAGTATGCCCCTAAGCAGACAACGGATGCAAAAGTTACACTCGTTTTAGGTTATAGGTCTCATTTTTCATGTGCTTTACACCCAAGTGTGCTGAACCGCAGTGGCCGAGGGATGTGGGTTACCTTCCATGGTTCCTTGTGTACCCATAAACTCGGTAGTCTAGGCGCAGTTCATGATACGGTGGGCGAGTCCTCCACCACGATGGAGTTCGATCGCTGTATTGAATGTAACATGCTAGGCAGTAGGAGGTACTCGGGCGTATCTCAACCATAGGGAAGTATTTATTTTTGTAAAATTATATACTATTCTACTCTTTGAATTTCGCTTTTGTCGGTGTTGGCCTCGCCGCAAGCTTCTAGAAAAAAAAGTATGCCCTAACGACAACGGATGCAAAAGTTATGCTCGTTTTAGGTTATAGGTCTCATTTTTCATGTGCTTACACCCATGATGTGCTGAACCGCATGGCCGAGGGATGCGAGTTATCTTCCATGGTTCCTTGTGTACCCATAAACTCTATAGTCTAGGTGCGGTTCATGATACGGTGGGCGAGTTCTCCACCACGATGAAGTTCGATGCTGTATTGAATGTAACATGCTTGTAGTAGGAGGTATTCGGGGCGGTATCTTAACCATAGGAAAGTATTTATTTTGAAAAAAATTATATACTATTCTACTCTTTGAATTTTGCTTTTTGTCGGTGTTGGCCTCGCTGCAAGCTTTCTAGAAAAAAAAGTATGCCCCGATCGGACAACGGATGCAAAAGTTATGCTCGTTTTAGGATATAGGTCTCATTTTTCATGTGCTTACACCCACGATGTGCTGAACCGCATGGCCGAGGGATGCGAGTTACCTTCCATGGTTCCTTGTGTACCCATAAACTCTATAGTCTAGGTGCGGTTCATGATATGGTGGGCGAGTCCTCCACCACGATGAAGTTCGACGTTGTATTGAATGTAACATGCTTGTAGTAGGAGGTATTCGGGGCGGTATCTTAACCATAGGAAAGTATTTATTTTGAAAAAAATTATATACTATTCTACTCTTTCAATTTTGCTTATTGTCGGTGTTGGCCTTGGCGGAAGCTATCTAGAAAAACAAAGTATGCCCCAATAGGACAACGGATGCAAAAGTTATGCTCATTTTATATGTGCTTACACCCACGGTGTGCTGAACCGCGTGGACAAGGGATGTGGGTTACCTTCCATGGTTCCCTGTATACCCATAAACTCAGTAGTCTAGGTGCGGTTCATGATACGGTGGGCGAGTCCTCCACAGCGATGGAGTTCGACACTTTATTGAATATAACATGCTAGCAGTAGGAGGTACTTAGGACTGTATCTCAACCATTGGGATGTATTTATTTTTGTAAAATTATATACTATTCTACTCTTTCAATTTCGCTTTTTGTCGGTGTTGGCCTCGCCGCAAGCTTTCTAGAAAAAAAGTATGCCCCTAACAAACAACGGATGCAAAAGTTACACTCGTTTTTGGTTATAGGTCTCATTTTTCATGTGTTTATACCCAAAGTGTGCTGAACCGCATGGCTGAGGGATGTGGGTTACCTTCCATGGTTTCTTGTGTACCCATAAACTCGGTAGTCTAGGCGCAGTTCATGATACGGTAGGCGAGTCCTCCACCACGACGGAGTTCATCGCTGTATTGAATGTAACATGTTGGCAGTAGGAGGTATTCGGGCGGTATCTTAACTATAGGAAAGTATTTATTTTGAAAAAAATTATATACTATTCTACTCTTTGAATTTTTCTTTTTGTCGGTGTTGGCCTCGCTGCAAGCTTTCTAGAAAAAAAAGTATGCCCCGATCGGACAACGGATGCAAAACTTATGCTCGTTTTAGGATATAGGTCTCATTTTTCATGTGCTTACACCCATGATTTGCTGAACCGCATGGCCGAGGGATGCGAGTTACCTTCCATGGTTCCTTGTGTACCCATAAACTCTATAGTCTAGGTGCGGTTCATGATACGGTGGGCGAGTCCTCCACCACGATGAAGTTCGATGCTGTATTGAATGTAACATGCTTGTAGTAGGAGGTATTCGGGGCGGTATCTTAACCATAGGAAAGTATTTATTTTGAAAAAAATTATATACTATTCTACTCTTTGAATTTTGCTTTTTGTCGGTGTTGGCCTCGCTGCAAGCTTTCTAGAAAAAAAAGTATGCCCCGATCGGACAACGGATGCAAAAGTTATGCTCGTTTTAGGATATAGGTCTCATTTTTCATGTGCTTACACCCACGATGTGCTGAACCGCATGGCCGAGGGATGCGAGTTACCTTCCATGGTTCCTTGTGTACCCATAAACTCTATAGTCTAGGTGCGGTTCATGATACGGTGGGCGAGTCCTCCACCACGATGAAGTTCGACGCTGTATTGAATGTAACATGCTTGTAGTAGGAGGTATTCGGGGCGGTATCTCAACCATAGGAAGTATTTATTTGTAAAAATTATATACTATTCTACTCTTTGAATTTCAGCTTTTTGTCGGTGTTGGCCTCCGCCGCAAGCTTTCTAGAAAAAAAAGTATGCCCCTATCGGACAACGATGCAAAAGTTATGCTCGTTTTAGGTTATAGGTCTCATTTTTCATGTGCTTACACCCACGGTGTGCTGAACCGCGTGGCCTGAGGGATGCGGGTTACCTTCATGGTTCCTTGTGTACCCATAAACTCGGTAGTCTAGGCAGATTCATGATACGGTGGGCGAGTCCTCCACAGCGATGGAGTTCGACGCTGTATTGAATGTAACATGCTAGCAGTAGGAGGTACTTCGGGACGGTATCTCAACCATAGGGAAGTATTTATTTTTGTAAAATTATATACTATTCTATCTTTGAATTTCGCTTTTGTCGGTTTGGCCTCGCCCAAGCTTTCTAGAAAAAAGTATGCCCCTAACAGACAACGGACGCAAAAGTTACGCTCGTTTTAAGGTTATAGGTCTCATTTTTCATGTGCTTACACCCACGATGTGCTGAACCACGTGGCCGAGGGATGTGGGTTACCTTCCACTGGTTCCTTGTGTACCCATAAACTCGGTAGTCTAGGCGCAGTTCACGATACGGTGGGCGAGTCCTCCACAGCGATGGAGTTTGACGTTGTATTGAATGTAACATGCTAGTAGTAGGAGGTACTCGGGGTGGTATCTTAACCACAGGGAAGTATTTATTTTTTATAAAATTATAACTATTCTACTATTTGAATTTTGCTTTCTATCGGTGTTGGCCTCATCGCAAGCTTTCTAGAAAAAAGTATGCCCCTAACAGACAATGAACGCAAAAGTTACGCTTGTTTTAGGTTATAGGTCTCATTTTTCATGTGCTTACACCCATGATGTGCTGAACCGCGTGGCCGAGGGATGTGGGTTACCTTCCATGGTTCCTTGTGTACCCAAAAACTCGGTAGTCTAGGCGTAGTTCATGATACAGTGGGCGAGTCCTCCACAGCGATGGAGTTCGATGTGTATTGAATGTAACATGCTAGCAGTAGGAGGTACTCAGGGCGGTATCTCAACCATAGGGATGTATTTATTTTTGTAAAATTATATACTATTCTTCTCTTTGAATTTTCGCTTTTGTCGGTGTTGGCCTCACCGCAAGCTTTCTAGAAAAAAAGTATGCCCCTAACAGACAACAGACGCAAAAGTTACACTCGTTTTTAGGTTATAGGTCTCATTTTTCATGTGCTTACACCCACGGATGTGCTGAACCGCATGGCCAAGGGATGTGGGTTACCTTCCATGGTTCCTTGTGTACCCATAAACTCGGTAGTCTAGGCGCAGTTCATGATACGGTGGGCGAGTCCTCCACCACGATGGAGTTCGAGCTGTATTGAATGTAACATGCTAGCAGTAGGAGGTACTTCGGGCGGTATCTTAACCATAGGAAAGTATTTATTTTGTAAAAATTATATACTATTCTACTCTTTGATTTCACTTTTTGTCGGTGTTGGCCTTGCCGCAAGCTTTCTAGAAAAAATGAATGCCCCGAAGAGACAACGGATGCAAAAGTTACGCGTTTTAAGTTATAGGTCTCATTTTTCATCTGCTTACACCCACGCTGTGCTGAACCACGTGGCCGAGGGATGTGGGTTACCTTCCATGGTTCCTTGTGTGCCCATAAACTCGATAGTCTAAGCACAGTTCATGATACGATGGGCGAGTCCTCCACAGCGATGGAGTTCGATGCTGTATTGAATGTAACATGCTAGCAGTAGGAGGTACTCAGGGCTGTATCTCAACCATAGGGATGTATTTATTTTATGTAAAATTATATACTATTCTACTCTTTGAATTTCACTTTTTGTCGGTGTTAGCCTCCCTGTAATCTTTCTAGAAAAAAAAGTATGCCCCGATTGGACAACGGATGCAAAAGTTATGCTCATTTTAGGTTATAGGTCTTATTTTTCATGTGCTTACACCCACGGTGTGCTGAACCGCATGGCCGAGGGATGTGGGTTACTTTCCATGGTTCCTTGTGTACCCATAAACTCGGTAGTCTAGGCGCAGTTGATGATACGGTGGGCGAGTCCTTCAGCACGACGGAGTTCATCGCTGTATTGAATGTAACATGCTGGCAGTAGGAGGTATTCGAGGCGGTATCTTAACTGTAGGGAAGTATTAATTTTGAAAAAAAATATAAACTATTCTACTGTTTGAATTTTGCTTTTTTCGGTGTTGGCCTTGCCGCAAGCTTTCTAGAAAAAAAAAGTATGCCCCGATAGGACAATGGATGCAAAAGTTATGCTCGTTTTAGGTTATAGGTCTCATTTTTCATGTGCTTACACCCACTGTGTGCTGAACTGCATGGCCGAGGGATGTGGGTTACCATCCATGGTTCCTTGTATACTCGTAAACTCGGTAGTCTAGGCGCGGTTCATGATACGGTGGGCGAGTCCTCCACAGCGATGGAGTTTGACGTTGTATTGAATGTAACATGCTAGCAGTAGGAGGTACTTCGGGGTGGTATCTTCAACCATAGGGAAGTATTTATTTTTATAAAAATTATATACTATTCTACTATTTGAATTTATCTTTTTGTCGGTGTTGGCCTCACGGAAGCTTTCTAGAAAAAAGTATGCCCCTAATCGGACAACGGACTGCAAAGTTATGCTCAGTTTTTAGGTTATAGGTCTCATTTTTCATGTGCTTACACCACGGTGTGCTGAACCGCTGTGGCTGAGGGATGTGGGTTACCTTCCATGGTTCCTTGTGTACCCATAAACTCGGTAGTCTAGGCGCAGTTCATGATACGGTGGGCGAGTCCTCCACAGCGATGGAGTTCTTGCGTGTATTGAATGTAACATGCTAGCAGTAGGAGGTACTCGGGGTGGTATCTTAACCACAGGGAAGTATTTATTTTGATAAAAATTATATACTATTCTACTATTTGAATTTTGCCTTTCTATCGGTGTTGGCCTCGATCGCAAGCTTTCTAGAAAAAAAGTATGCCCCTAACAGACAATGAACGCAAAAGTTACGCTTGTTTTAGTTTATAGGTCTCATTTTTCATGTGCTTACACCCAAGATGTGCTGAACCACGTGGCCGAGGGATGTGGGTTACCTTCCATGGTTCCTTGTGTACCCAAAAACTCGGTAGTCTAGGCGTAGTTCATGATACGGTGGGCGAGTCCTCCACAACGATCGAGTTCGATGTTGTATTCAATGTAACATGCTCACAGTAGGAGGTACTCAAGGCGGTATCTCAACAATAGGGATGTATTTATTTTTTGTAAAATTATATACTATTCTTCTCTTTGAATTTCACTTTTTGTCGGTGTTGGCCTTACCGCAAGCTTTCTAGGAAAAAAGTATGCCCCTAACAGACAACAGACGCAAAAGTTACACTCGTTTTTGGTTATAGGTCTCATTTTTCATTTGCTTATACCCACGGTGTGCTGAACTGCATGGCCGAGGGATGTGGGTTACCTTCCATGGTTCCTTGTGTACCCATAAACTCGGTAGTCTAGGCGTAGTTCATGATACGGTAGGTGAGTCCTCCACCACGACGGAGTTCATCGCTATATTGAATGTAACATGCTGGCAGTAGGAGGTATTCGGGGCGCTATCTTAACCATACGAAAGTATTTCTTTTTAAGAAAATTATATACTATTCTAATCTTTGAATTTCATTTTTTGTCGGTGTTGGCCTTGCCGCAAGCTTTCTAGAAAAAATGAATGCCTCGAAGAGACAACGGATGCAAAAGTTACGCATTTTAAGTTATAGGTCTCATTTTTCATGTGCTTACACCCACGCTGTGCTGAACCACGTGGCCGAGGGATGTGGGTTACCTTCCATGGTTCCTTGTGTGCCCATAAACTCGATAGTCTAAGAACAGTTCATGATACGATGGGCGAGTCCTCCACAGCGATGGAGTTCGACGCTGTATTGAATGTAACATGCTAGCAGTAGGAGGTACTCAGGGCTGTATCTCAACCATAGGGATGTATTTATTTTATGTAAAATTATATACTATTCTACTCTTTGAATTTCACTTTTTGTCGGTGTTAGCCTCCCTGTAAGCTTTCTAGAAAAAAAAGTATGCCCTGATTGGACAACGGATGCAAAAGTTATGCTCATTTTAGGTTATAGGTCTTATTTTTCATGTGCTTACACCCACGGTGTGCTGAACCGCGTGGCCGAGGGATGTGGGTTACTTTCCATGGTTCCTTGTGTACCCATAAACTCGGTAGTCTAGGCGCAGTTGATGATACGGTGGGCGAGTCCTTCAGCACGACGGAGTTCATCGCTGTATTGAATGTAACATGCTGGCAGTAGGAGTTATTCGAGGCGGTATCTTAACTGTAGGGAAGTATTAATTTAGAAAAAAAAATTATAAACTATTCTACTCTTTGAATTTCGCTTTTTTCAGTGTTGGCCTTGCCGCAAGCTTTCTAGAAAAAAAAAGTATGCCCCGATAGGACAATGGATGCAAAAGTTATGCTCGTTTTAGGTTATAGGTCTCATTTTTCATGTGCTTACACCCACTGTGTGCTGAACTGCATGGCCGAGGGATGTGGGTTACCATCCATGGTTCCTTGTATACCCGTAAACTCGGTATTCTAGGCGCGGTTCATGATACGGTGGGTGAGTCCTCCACAGCGATGGAGTTTGACGTTGTATTGAATGTAACATGCTAGCAGTAGGAGGTACTCGGGGTGGTATCTCAACCATAGGGAAGTATTTATTTTTTATAAAATTATATACTATTCTACTATTTGAATTTTTCTTTTTGTCGGTGTTGGCCTCACCGGAAGCTTTTTAGAAAAGAAGTATGCCCCTAACAGACAACGGACGCAAAAGTTACGCTCATTTTAGGTTATAGGTCTCATTTTTCATGTGCTTACACCCACGGTGTGCTGAACCGTGTGGCTGAGGGATGTGGGTTGCCTTCCATGGTTCCTTGTGTACCCATAAACTCGGTAGTCTAGGCGCAGTTCACGATACGGTGGGCGAGTCCTCCACAGCGATGGAGTTTGACGTTGTATTGAATGTAACATGCTAGCAGTAGGAGGTACTCAGGGCTGTATCTCAACCATAGGGATGTATTTATTTTATGTAAAATTATATACTATTCTACTCTTTGAATTTCACTTTTTGTCGGTGTTAGCCTCCCTGTAAGCTTTCTAGAAAAAAATGTATGCCCCGATTGGACAACGGATGCAAAAGTTATGCTCATTTTAGGTTATAGGTCTTATTTTTCATGTGCTTACACCCACGGTGTGCTGAACCGCGTGGCCGAGGGATGTGGGTTACTTTCCATGGTTCCTTGTGTACCCATAAACTCGGTAGTCTAGGCGCAGTTGATGATACGGTGGGCGAGTCCTTCAGCACGACGGAGTTCATCGCTGTATTGAATGTAACATGCTGGCAGTAGGAGTTATTCGAGGCGGTATCTTAACTGTAGGGAAGTATTCATTTTGAAAAAAAAATATAAACTATTCTACTCTTTGAATTTCGCTTTTTTCGGTGTTGGCCTTGCCGCAAGCTTTCTAGAAAAAAAAAGTATGCCCCGATAGGACAAGGGATGCAAAAGTTATGCTCGTTTTAGGTTATAGGTCTCATTTTTCATGTGCTTACACCCACTGTGTGCTGAACTGCATGGCCGAGGGATGTGGGTTACCATCCATGGTTCCTTGTATACCCGTAAACTCGGTAGTCTAGGCGCGGTTCATGATACGGTGGGCGAGTCCTCCACAGCGATGGAGTTTGACGTTGTATTGAATGTAACATGCTAGCAGTAGGAGGTACTCGGGGTGGTATCTCAACCATAGGGAAGTATTTATTTTTTATAAAATTATATACTATTCTACTATTTGAATTTTTCTTTTTGTCGGTGTTGGCCTCACCGGAAGCTTTTTAGAAAAGAAGTATGCCCCTAACAGACAACGGACGCAAAAGTTACGCTCATTTTAGGTTATAGGTCTCATTTTTCATGTGCTTACACCCACGGTGTGCTGAACCGTGTGGCTGAGGGATGTGGGTTGCCTTCCATGGTTCCTTGTGTACCCATAAACTCGGTAGTCTAGGCGCAGTTCACGATACGGTGGGCGAGTCCTCCACAGCGATGGAGTTTGACGTTGTATTGAATGTAACATGCTAGCAGTAGGAGGTACTCGGGGTGGTATCTTAACCACAGGGAAGTATTTATTTTTTATAAAATTATAAACTATTCTACTATTTGAATTTTGCTTTCTATCGGTGTTGGCCTCATCGCAAGCTTTCTAGAAAAAAGTATGCCCCTAATAGACAATGAACGCAAAAGTTACGCTTGTTTTAGTTTATAGGTCTCATTTTTCATGTGCTTACACCCATGATGTGCTGAACCGCGTGGCCGAGGGATGTGGGTTACCTTTCCATGGTTCCTTGTGTACCCAAAAACTCGGTAGTCTAGGCGTAGTTCATGATACGGTGGGCGAGTCCTCCACAACGATGGAGTTCGATGTTGTATTCAATGTAACATGCTCGCAGTAGGAGGTACTCAAGGCGGTATCTCAACAATAGGGATGTATTTATTTTTTGTAAAATTATATACTATTCGTCTCTTTGAATTTCGCTTTTTGTCGGTGTTGGCCTTACCGCAAGCTTTCGAGAAAAAAAGTATGCCCCTAACAGACAACAGACGCAAAAGTTACACTCGTTTTTGGTTATAGGTCTCATTTTTCATTTGCTTATACCCACGGTGTGCTGAACCGCATGGCCGAGGGATGTGGGTTACCTTCCATGGTTCCTTGTGTACCCATAAACTCGGTAGTCTAGGCGTGGTTCATGATACGGTAGGTGAGTCCTCCACAACGACGGAGTTCATCGCTATATTGAATGTAACATGCTGGCCGTAGGAGGTATTCGGGGCGCTATCTTAACCATACGAAAGTATTTCTTTTTAAGAATATTATATACTATTCTACTTTTTGAATTTCATTTTTTGTCGGTGTTGGCCTTGCCGCAAGCTTTCTAGAAAAAATGAATGCCCCGAAGAGACAACGGATGCAAAAGTTACGCTCGTTTTAGGTTATAGGTCTCATTTTTCATGTGCTTACACCCACGCTGTGCTGAACCGCGTGGCCGAGGGATGTGGGTTACCTTCCATGGTTCCTTGTGTGCCCATAAACTCGATAGTCTAAGCACAGTTCATGATACGATGGGCGAGTCCTCCACAGCGATGGAGTTCGACGCTGTATTGAATGTAACATGCTAGCAGTAGGAGGTACTCAGGGCTGTATCTCAATCATAGGGATGTATTTATTTTATGTAAAATTATATACTATTCTACTCTTTGAATTTCACTTCTTGTCGGTGTTAGCCTCCCTGTAAGCTTTCTAGAAAAAAAAGTATGCCCCGATCGGACAACGGATGCAAAAGTTATGCTCATTTTAGGTTATAGGTCTTATTTTTCATGTGCTTACACCCACGGTGTGCTGAACCGCGTGGCCGAGGGATGTGGGTTACCTTTCCATGGTTCCTTGTGTACCCATAAACTCCGTAGTCTAGGCGCAGTTGATCATACGGTGGGCGAGTCCTTCAGCACGACGGAGTTCATCGCTGTATTGAATGTAACATGCTGGCAGTAGGAGGTATTCGAGGCGGTATCTTAACTATAGGGAAGTATTAATTTTGAAAAAAAATTATAAACTATTCTACTATTTGAATTTTGCTTTCTATCGGTGTTGGCCTCATCGCAAGCTTTCTAGAAAAAAGTTTGCCCCTAACAGACAATGAACGCAAAAGTTACGCTTGTTTTAGTTTATAGGTCTCATTTTTCACGTGCTTACACCCATGATGTGCTGAACCGCGTGGCCGAGGGATGTGGGTTACCTTCCATGGTTCCTTGTGTACCCAAAAACTCGGTAGTCTAGGCGTAGTTCATGATACGGTGGGCGAGTCCTCCACAACGATGGAGTTCGATGTTGTATTCAATGTAACATGCTCGCAATAGGAGGTACTCAAGGCGGTATCTCAACAATAGGGATGTATTTATTTTTGTAAAATTATATACTATTCGTCTCTTTGAATTTCGCTTTTTTTCGGTGTTGGCCTTACCGCAAGCTTTCTAGAAAAAAAGTATGCCCCTAACAGACAACAGACGCAAAAGTTACACTCGTTTTGGTTATAGGTCTTATTTTTCATGTGCTTACACCCACGGTGTGCTGAACCGCGTGGCCGAGGGATGTGGGTTACCTTCCATGGTTCCTTGTGTACCCATAAACTCGGTAGTCTAGGCGCAGTTGATGATACGGTGGGCGAGTCCTTCAGCACGACGGAGTTCATCGCTGTATAGAATGTAACATGCTGGCAGTAGGAGGTATTCGAGGCGGTATCTTAACTATAGGGAAGTATTAATTTTGAAAAAAATTATAAACTATTCTACTCTTTGAATTTCGCTTTTTTCGGTGTTGGCCTTGCCGCAAGCTTTCTAGAAAAAAAAGTATGCCCCGATAGGACAATGGATGCAAAAGTTATGCTCGTTTTAGGTTATAGGTCTCATTTTTCATGTGCTTACACCCACTGTGTGCTGAACTGCATGGCTGAGGGATGTGGGTTACCATCCATGGTTCCTTGTATACCCGTGAACTCGGTAGTCTAGGCGCGGTTCATGATACGGTGGGCGAGTCCTCCACAGCGATGGAGTTTGACGTTGTATTGAATGTAACATGCTAGCAGTAGGAGGTACTCGGGGTGGTATCTCAACCATAGGGAAGTATTTATTTTTTATAAAATTATATACTATTCTACTATTTGAATTTTCTTTTTGTCGATGTTGGCCTCACCGAAGCTTTTTAGAAAAGAAGTATGCCCCTAACAGACAACGGACGCAAAAGTTACGCTCGTTTTAGGTTATAGGTCTCATTTTTCATGTGCTTACACCCACGGTGTGCTGAACCGTGTGGCTGAGGGATGTGGGTTGCCTTCCATGGTTCTTTGTGTACCCATAAACTCGGTAGTCTAGGCGCAGTTCATGATACAGTGGGCGAGTCCTCCACAGCGATGGAGTTCGATGCTATATTGAATGTAAAATGCTAGCAGTAGGAGGTATTCGGGGCGGTATCTTAACTATAGGGAAGTATTAATTTTGAAAAAAATTACATACTATTCTACTCTTTGAATTTCGCTTTTTGTCGGTGTTGGCCTTGCTGCAAGCTTTCTAGAAAAAAAAGTATGCCCCGATCGGACAACAGATGCAAAAGTTAAGCTCGTTTTAGGTTATACGTCTCATTTTTTATGTGCTTACACCTACGGTGTGCTGAACCGCGTGGCCAAGGGATGCGGGTTACCTTCCATGGTTCCTTGTGTACCCATAAACTCGGTAGTCTAGGCGCGGCTCATGATACGGTGGGGGAGTCCTCCACCACGATGGAGTTCAACACTGTACTGAATGTAACATGCTGGTAGTAGGAGGTATTCGGGGTGGTATCTTAACCATAGGAAAGTATTTATTTTGAAAAAAATTATATACTATTCTACTCTTTCAATTTTGCTTATTGTCGGTGTTGGCCTCGCCGCATGCTTTCTAGAAAAAAAAGTATGCCCCGATAGGACAACGGATGCAAAAGTTATGCTCCTTTTAGGTTGTAGGTCTCATTTTTCATGTGCTTACACCCACGGTGTGCTGAACCGTGTGGATGAGGGATATGGGTTACCTTCCATGGTTCCTTGTATACCCGTAAACTCGGTAGTCTAGGCACGATTCATGATACGGTGGGCGAGTCCTCCACAACGATGGAGTTTGACGTTGTATTGAATGTAACATGCAAGCAGTAGGAGGTACACCGGACGGTATCTCAACCACAGGGAAGTATTTATTTTTTGCAAAACTATATACTATTCTACTCTTTGAATTTTGCTTTTTGTCATTGTTGACCTCGCCGCAAGCTTTATAGAAAAAAAGTATGCCCCTAACAAACAACAGACGCAAAAGTTACACTCATTTTAGGTTATGGGTCTCATTTTTCATGTGCTTACACCCACGGTGTTCTGAACCGCGTGGCCAAGGGATGTGGGTAACCTTCCATGGTTACTTGTGTACCCCTAAACTCGGTAGTCTAGGCGCAGTTCATGATACGGTGGGCGATTCCTCCACCACGATGGAGTATGACGTTGTATTGAATGTAACATGCTGGCAGTAGGAGGTATACGGGGTGGTATCTTAACTATAGGAAAGTATTTATTTTGAAAAAAATTATATACTATTCTACTCTTTCAATTTCTCTTTTTGTCGGCGTTGGCTTTGCCGCAAGCTTTATAGAAAAAAAAGTATGCCCCGATTGGACACTGGATGCAAAAGTTATGCTCATTTTAGGTTATAGGTCTTATTTTTCATGTGCTTACACCCACGGTGTGCTGAGCCGTGTGGCTGAGGGATGCGGGTTACCTTCCATGGTTCCTTGTGTACCCATAAACTCGGTAGTCTAGGCACGATTCATGATACGGTGGGCGAGTCCTCCACAACGATGGAGTTTGACGTTGTATTGAATGTAACATGCAAGCAGTAGGAGGTACTCCAGACGGTATCTCAACCACAGGGAAGTATTTATTTTTTGCAAAATTATATACTATTCTACTCTTTGAATTTTGCTTTTTGTCATTGTTGACCTCGCCGCAAGCTTTATAGAAAAAAAGTATGCCCCTAACAAACAACAGACGCAAAAGTTACACTCATTTAGGTTATGGGTCTCATTTTCATGTGCTTACACCCACGGTGTGCTGAACCGCGTGGCCAAGGGATGTGGGTAACCTTCCATGGTTACTTGTGTACCCCTAAACTCGGTAGTCTAGGCGCAGTTCATGATACGGTGGGCGAGTCCTCCACCACGATGGAGTATGACGCTGTATTGAATGTAACATGCTGGCAGTAGGAGGTATACGGGGTGGTATCTTAACCATAGGAAAGTATTTATTTTGAAAAAAATTATATACTATTCTACTCTTTCAATTTCACTTTTTGTCGGCATTGGCTTTGCCGCAAGCTTTATAGAAAAAAAAGTATGCCCCGATTGGACACTGGATGCAAAAGTTATGCTCATTTTAGGTTATAGGTCTTATTTTTCATGTGCTTACACCCACGGTGTGCTGAGCCGTGTGGCTGAGGGATGCGGGTTACCTTCCATGGTTCCTTGTGTACCCATAAACTCGGTAGTCTAGGCACAGTTCATGATACGATGGGCGAGTCCTCCACCACGATGGAGTTCGACGCTGTATAGGATGTAACATGCTGGCAGTAGGAGGTATTTCGAGCGGTATCTTAACCCTAGGAAAGTATTTATTTTGAAAAAAATATATACTATTCTACTCTTTGAATTTCGCTTTTTGTCGGTGTTGGCCTCACCGCAAGCTTTCTAGAAAAAAGAAGTATGCCCCCATCGGACAACGGATGCAAAAGTTATGCTCATTTTAGGTTATAGGTCTTATTTTTCATGTGCTTACACCCACGGTGTGCTGAACCGCATGGCTGAGGGATGTGGGTTACCTTCCATGGTTCCTTGTATACCTGTAAACTCGGTAGCCTAGGCGCGGTTCATGATACAGTGGGCAAGTCCTCCACAGCGATGGAATTCGACGTTGTATATAATGTACCATGCTAGCAGTAGGAGGTACTCGGGGCGGTATCTCAACCGTAGGGAAGTATTTATTTTTTGTAAACATATATATTCTATTCTACTCTTTGAATTTTGCTATCTGTCGGTGTTGGTCTCACCACAAGCTTTCTAGAAAAAAAGTATGCCCCTAATAGACAACACAAGCAAAAGTTACGCTTGTTTTAGGTTATAGGTCTCATTTTTCATGTGCTTACACCCACGATGTGCTGAACCGCATGGCCGAGGGATGTGTGTTACCTTTCATGGTTCCTTGTGTACCCATAAACTCAGTAGTCTAGGCGAAGTTCATGATACGGTGGGCGAGTCCTCCACAGCGATGGAGTTCGACGCTGTACTGAATGTAACATGCTAGCAGTAGGAGCTACTCGGGGCTGTATCTCAACCATAGGGATGTATTTATTTTTTGTAAAATTATATACTATTCTACTCTTTGAATTTCGCTTTTTGTCAGTGTTGGCCTCACCGCAAGCTTTCTAGAAAAAAAGTATGCCCCTAACAGACAACGTACGCAAAAGTTACACTCGTTTTAGGTTATAGGTCTCATTTTTCATGTGCTTATACCCACGATGTGCTGAACTGCGTGGCCAAGGGATGTGGGTTACCTTCCATGATTCCTTGTGTACCCATAAACACGGTAGTCTAGGCGCGGTTCATGATACGGTAGGCGAGTCCTCCACCACGACAGAGTTCATCGCTATATTGAATGTAACATGCTGGCAGTAGGAGGTATTCGGAGCGGTATCATAACTATAGGGAAGTATTTATTTTGAAAAAAAATATTTACTATTCTACTCTTTGAATTTCGCTTTTTGCCAGTGTTGGCCTCGCTGCAAGCTTTCATGAAAAAAAAAGGATGCCCCAATCGGACAACGGATGCAAAAGTTATGCTCGTTTTAGGTTATAGGTCTCATTTTTCATGTGCTTATACCCACGGTGTGCTGAACCACGTGGCCGAGGGATGCGGATTACCTTCTATTGTTCCTTGTGTACCCATAAACTCGGTAGTCTAGGTGCGGTTCATGATACGGTGGGGGAGTCCTCCACCACGATGGAGTTCAACGCTATATAGAATGTAACATGCTGGCAGTAGGAGGTATTCGGGGCGGTATCTTAACTAAAGGGAAGTATTTATTTTGAAAAAAATTCTATACTAGTTTACTCTTTGAATTTCGCATTTTGTCGGCGTTGGCCTCGCCACAAGCTTTCTAGAAAAAAAAAGTGTGCCCCAATCGGACAACGGATGCAAATGTTTTGCTCGTTTTAGGTTATAGGTCTCATTTTTCATGTGCTTACATCCACGGTGTGCTGAACCGCTTGGCCGATGGATGCGAGTTACCTTCCATGGTTCCTTGTATACCCGTAAACTCGGTAGTTTAGGCGCAGCTCATGATACGGTGGGCGAGTCCTCCACAGCGATGGAGTTTGACGTTGTATTGAATGTAACATGCTAGCAGTAGGAGGTACTCGTGGCGGTATCTCAACCACAGGGAAGTATTTATCTTTTGTAAAATTATATACTATTCTACTCTATGAATTTTGCTATGTGTCGGTGTTGGCCTCACCGCAAGCTTTATAGAAAAAAGTATGCCCCTAACAGACAACGGACGCAAAAGTTATGCTCGTTTTAGGTTATAGATCTCATTTTTCACGTGCTTACACCCACGATGTGCTTATCCGCGTGGCCGAGGGATGTGGGTTACCTTCCATGGTTCCTTGTGTACCCATAAACTCGATAGTCTAGACGCAGTTCATGATACGGTGGCCGAGTCCTCCACAGCGATGGACTTCAATGCTGTATTGAATGTAACATGCTAGCAGTAGGAGGTACTCATGGCTATATCTCAACCAAAGGGATGTATTTATTTTTTGTAAAATTATATACTATTCTACTCTTTGAATTTTGCTTTTTGTTGGTGTTGGCCTCGCTGCAAGCTTTTTAGAAAAAAAGTATGCCCCTAACAGACAACGTACGGAAAAGTTACACTCGTTTTAGGTTATAGGTCTCATTTTTCATGTGCTTGTACCCACGGTGTGCTGAACCACGTGGCCAAGGGATGTGGGTCACCTTCCATGGTTCCATGTGTACCCATAAACTCGATAGTCTTGGTGCGGTTCATTATACGGTAGGCGAGTCCTCCACCATGACGGAGTTCGTCGTTGTATTGAATATAACATGCTGGCAGTAGGAGGTATTCAGGGCGGTATCTTAACTATAGGGAAGTATTTATTTTGAAAAAAATTATATACTATTCTACTCTTTGAATTTCGCTTTTTGTCAGCGTTGGCCTCGCCACTAGCTTTCTAGAAAAATATAAGTGTGCCCCGATCGGACAACGGATGTAAAAGTTATGCTCGTTTTAGGTTATAGGTCTCATTTTTCATGTGCTTACACCCACGGTGTGCTGAACCGCGTGGCCAAGGGATGCGAGTTACCTTCCATGGTTCCTTGTGTACCCATAAACTAGGTAGTCTAGGCGCGGTTCATGATACGGTGGGCGAGTCCTCCACCACGATGGAGTTCGACGTTGTATTAAATGTAACATGCTGGTAGTAGGAGGTATTCGGGGCGGTTTCATAACCATAGGAAAGTTTTTATTTTGAAAAAAATTAGATACTATTCTACTCTTTGAATTTCGTTTATTGTCGGTGTTGGCTTCGCCACAAGCTTTCTAGAAAAAAAAAGTATGCCCCGATAGGACAAAGGATGCAAAAGTTATGCTCATTTTAGGTTATATGTCTCATTTTTCATGTGCTTACACCCACGGTGTGCTGAACCGCGTGGATGAGGGATGTGGGTTACCTTCCATGGTTCTTTGTATACCCGTAAACTCGGTAGTCTAGGCACGATTCATGATACGGTGGGCGAGTCCTCCACATCGATGGAGTTTGACGTTGTATTGAATGTACATGCTAGCAGTAGGAGGTACTCGGGGCGGTATCTCAACCATAGGGAAGTATTTATTTTTTGTAAACTTATATTCCATTCTACTCTTTGAATTTCGCTATCTGTCGGTGTTGGCCTCACCACAAGCTTTCTAGAAAAAAAGTTGGCCCCTAATAGACAACACACGCAAAAGTTACGCTCGTTTTAGGTTATAGGTCTCATTTTTCATGTGCTTACACCCACGATGTGCTGAACCGCATGGCCGAGGGATGTGGGTTATCTTCATGGTTCCTTGTGTACCCATAAACTCAGTAGTCTAGGCGAAGTTCATGATACAGTGGGCGAGTCCTCCACAGCGATGAAGTTCGACGCTGTATTGAATGTAACATGCTAGCAGTAGGAGGTACTCGGAGCTGTATCTCAACCATAGGGATGTATTTATTTTTTGGAAAATTATATACTATTCTACTCTTTGAATTTCGCTTTTTGTCAGTGTTGGCCTCGCCGCAAGCTTTCTAGAAAAAAAGTATGCCCATGACAGACAACGGACGCAAAAGTTACACTCGTTTTAGGTTATAGGTCTCATTTTTCATGTGCTTATACCCTCGGTGTGCTGAACCGCGTGGCCGAGGGATGTGGGTTACCTTCCATGGTACCTTGTGTACCCATAAACATGGTAGTCTGGGCGTGGTTCATGATATGCTAGGCGAGTCCTCCACCACGACGGAGTTCATCACTGTATTGAATGTAACATGCTGGCAGTAGGAGGTATGTGGGGCGGTATCTGAACTATAGGGAAGTATTTATTTTGAAAAAAATTATTTACTATTCTACTCTTTGAATTTCACTTTTTGTCAGTGTTGGCCTTGCCGCAAGCTTTCAACAAAAAAAAAAGAATGCCCCAATCGGACAACGGATGCAAAAGTTATGCTCGTTTTAGGTTATAGGTCTCATTTTTCATGTGCTTACACCCACGTTGTGCTGAACCGCTTGGCTGAGGGATGCGCGTTACCTTCCATGGTTGCTTGTGTACCCATAAACTCGATAGTCTAGGTGCGGTTCATGATACGGTGGGCGAGTCCTCCACCACGATGGAGTTCGACGCTATATAGAATGTAACATGCCGGCAGTAGGAGGTATTCGGGGTGGTATCTTAACCATAGGAAAGTATTTATTTTGAGAAAAATTATATATTATTCTACTCTTTGAATTTCGCTTATTGTCGGTGTTGGCCTCGCTGCATGCTTTCTCGAAAAAAAAAGTATGCCCCGATAGGACAACGGATGCAAAAGTTATGCTCATTTTAGGTTATAGGTCTCATTTTTCATGTGCTTACAACCACGGTGTGCTGAACCGTGTGGCCGAGGGATGTGGGTTACCTTCCATGGTTCCTCATATACTCGTAAACTCGGTAGTCTAGGCGCGGTTCATGATACGGTGGGCGAGTCCTCCACAGCGATGGAGTTTGACGTTGTATTGAATGTACATGCTAGCAGTAGGAGGTACTCGGGGCGGTATCTCAACCATAGGGAAGTATCTATTTTTTGTAAACTTATGTACTATTCTACTCTTTGAATTTCACTATCTATCGGTGTTGGCCTCACCACAAGCTTTCTAGAAAAAAAGTATGCCCCTAACAGACAACACACGCAAAAGTTACGCTCGTTTTAGGTTATAGGTCTCATTTTTCATGTGCTTATACCCACGTTGTGCTGAACCACATGGCCGAGTGATATGGGTTACCTTCCATGGTTCCATGTGTACCCATAAACTCGGTAGTCTAGGTGCGGTTCATGATACGGTAGGCGAGTCCTCCACCACGACGGAGTTCGTCGCTGTATTGAATGTAACATGCTGGCAGTAGGAGGTATTTGGGGCGGTATCTTAACTATAGGGAAGTATTTATTTTGAAAAAAATTATTTACTATTCTACTCTTTGAATTTCGCTTATTGTCGGTGTTGGCCTCACCACAAGCTTTCTACAAAAAAAGTATGCCCCGATAGGACAACGGATGCAAAAGTTATGCTCGTTTTAGGTTATAGGTCTCATTTTTCATGTGCTTACACCCACGGTGTGCTGAACCGCGTGGCCGAGGGATGTGGGTTACCTTCCATGGTTCCTTGTGTACCCATAAACTCGGTAGTCTAGGCGCGGTTCATGATACGTAGGGCGAGTCCTCCACAGCGATGGAGTTCGACGCTGTATTGAATGTAACATGCTAGCAGTAGGAGGTACTCGGGGCTGGTATCTCAACCATAGGGAAGTATTTATTTTGTAAAAATTATATACTATTCTACTCTTTGAATTTCGCTTTTGTCGGTGTTGGCCTCACCGCAAGCTTTCTAGAAAAAAAAGTATGCCCCTAATCGGACAACGGATGCAAAAGTTATGCTCGTTTTAGGTTATAGGTCTCATTTTTCATGTGCTTACACCCACGGTGTGCTGAACCGCGTGGCCGAGGGATGTGGGTTACCTTCCATGGTTCCTTGTGTACCCATAAACTCGGTAGTCTAGGCGCAGTTCATGATACGGTGGGCGAGTCCTCCACCACGATGGAGTTCGACGCTATATAGAATGTAACATGCTAGCAGTAGGAGGTATTCGGGTGGTATCTTAACTATAGTAAGTATTTATTTTGAAAAAAATTTCTATATTATTCTACTCTTTGAATTTCGCTTATTGTCGGTGTTAGCCTCGCCACATGCTTTCTAGAAAAAAAAGTATGCCCCGATAGGACAACGGATGCAAAAGTTATGCTCATTTTAGGTTATAGATCTCATTTTTCATGTGCTTACACCCACGGTGTGCTGAACCATGTGGCCGAGGGATGTGGGTTACCTTCCATGGTTCCTTATATACCCATAAACTCGGTAGTCTAGCCGTGGTCATGATACGGTGGGCGAGTCCTCCACCACGATGGAGTTCGATGCTGTATTGAATGTAAGATGCTGGCAGTAGGAGGTATACGGGGCGGTATCTTAACCATAGGAAAGTATTATTTTGAAAAAATTATATACTATTCTACTCTTTGAATATCACTTATTGTCAGTGTTGGCCTCGCCGCAAACTTTCTAGAAAAAAAAACTATGCCCCAATAGGACAACGGATGCAAAAGTTATGCTCGTTTTAGGTTATATGTCTAATTTTTCATGTGCTTACACCCACGATGTGCTAAACCGTGTGGACGAGGGATGTGGATTACCTTCCATGGTTCCTTGTATACCCGTAAACTCGGTAGTCTAGGCGCGGTTCATGATACGGTGGGCGAGTCCTCCACAGCGATGGAGTTTGACGTTGTATTGAATGTACATGCTAGCAGTAGGAGGTACTCGGGCGGTATCTCAACCATAGGGAAGTATTATTTTTTGTAAACTTATGTACTATTCTACTCTTTGAATTTCAGCTATCTAGTCGGTGTTGGCCTCACCACAAGCTTTCTAGAAAAAAAGTATGCCCCTAACAGACAACACACGCAAAAGTTACGCTCGTTTTAGGTTATAGGTCTCATTTTTCATGTGCTTACACCCACGATTGTGCTGAACCACATGGCCGAGTGATATGGGTTACCTTCCATGGTTCCATGTGTACCCATAAACTCGGTAGTCTAGGTGCGGTTCATGATACGGTAGGCGAGTCCTCCACCACGACGGAGTTCGTCGCTGTATTGAATGTAACATGCTGGCAGTAGGAGGTATTTGGGGCGGTATCTTAACTATAGGGAAGTATTTATTTTGAAAAAAATTATTTACTATTCTACTCTTTGAATTTCGCTTATTGTCGGTGTTGGCCTCACCACAAGCTTTCTACAAAAAAAGTATGCCCCTAACAGACAACACACGCAAAAGTTACACTCGTTTTAGGTTATAGGTCTCATTTTTCATATGCTTATACCCACGGTGTGCTGAACCACGTGGCCGAGTGATATGGGTTACCTTCCATGGTTCCATGTGTACCCATAAACTCGGTAGTCTAGGTGCGGTTCATGATACGGTAGGCGAGTCCTCCACCACGACGGAGTTCGTCGCTGTATTGAATGTAATATGCTAGCAGTAGGAGGTATTCAGGGCGGTATCTTAACCTATAGGGAAGTATTTATTTTTGAAAAAATTATATACTATTCTACTCTTTGAATTTCGCTTTTGTCGGTGTTGGCCTCGCCACAAGCTTTCTAGAAAAAAAGTATGCCCCTATAGGACAACAGATGCAAAAGTTATGCTCGTTTTAGGTTATAGGTCTCATTTTTCATGTGCTTACACCCACGATGTGCTGAACCGCAGTGGCCGAGGGATGTGGGTTACCTTCCATGGTTCCTTGTGTACCCATAACTCGGTAGTCTAGGCGTAGTTCATGATACGGTGGGCGAGTCCTCCACAGCGATGGAGTTCGACGCTGTATTGAATGTAACATGCTAGCAGTAGGAGGTACTCGGGCGGTATCTCAACCACAGGGAATGTATTTATTTTTTGTAAAATTATATACTATTCTACTCTTTGAATTTCGCTTTCTGTCGGTGTTGGCCTCACCGCAAGCTTTCTAGAAAAAAAGTATGCCCCTAACAGACAACGGACGCAAAAGTTACACTCGTTTTAGGTTATAGATCTCATTTTTCATGTGCTTACACCCACGGTGTGCTGAACCATGTGGCCGAGGGATGTGGGTTACCTTCCATGGTTCCTTATATACCCATAAACTCGGTAGTCTAGCCGTGGTCATGATACGGTGGGCGAGTCCTCCACCACGATGGAGTTCGATGCTGTATTGAATGTAAGATGCTGGCAGTAGGAGGTATACGGGGCGGTATCTTAACCATAGGAAAGTATTTATTTTGAAAAAAATTATATACTATTCTACTCTTTGAATATCACTTATTGTCAGTGTTGGCCTCGCCGCAAACTTTCTAGAAAAAAAAACTATGCCCCAATAGGACAACGGATGCAAAAGTTATGCTCGTTTTAGGTTATATGTCTAATTTTTCATGTGCTTACACCCACGATGTGCTAAACCGTGTGGACGAGGGATGTGGATTACCTTCCATGGTTCCTTGTATACCCGTAAAATCGGTAGTCTAGGCGTGATTCATGATACGGTGGGCGAGTCCTCCACAGCGATGGAGTTTGACGTTGTATTGAATGTACATGCTAGCAGTAGGAGGTACTCGGGGCGGTATCTCAACCATAGGGAAGTATTTATTTTTGTAAACTTATGTACTATTCTACTCTTTCAATTTTGCTATCTGTCGGTGTTGGCCTCACCACAAGCTTTCTAGAAAAAAAGTATGCCCCTAACAGACAACACACGCAAAAGTTACGCTCATTTTAGGTTATAGGTCTCATTTTTCATGTGCTTACACCCACGATGTGCTGAACCGCGTGGCCGAGGGATGTGGGTTACCTTTCATGGTTCCTTGTGTACCCATAAACTCAGTAGTCTAGGCGAAGTTCATGATACGGTGGGTGAGTCCTCCACAGCGATGGAGTTCGACGTTGTATTGAATGTAACATGCTAGCAGTAGGAGGTACTCGGGGCTGTATCTCAACCATAGGGATGTATTTTTTTTTAAATTATGTACTATTCTACTATTTTCATTTCGCTTTTTGTCGGTGTTGGCCTTGCCGCAAGCTTTCAAGAAAAAAAAAGGATGCCACAATCGGACAACGGATGCAAAAGTTATGCTCGTTTTTGGTTATAGTCTCATTTTTCATGTGCTTACACCCACGTTGTGCTGAACGCGTGGCTGAGGGATGCGGGTTACCTTCCACGGTTCCTTGTGTACCCATAAACTCGGTAGTCTAGGTGCGGTTCATGATACCGTGGGCGAGTCCTCCACCACGATGGAGTTCGACGCTATATACAATGTAACATGCTGGCAGTAGGAGGCATTCGGGGTGGTATCTTAACCATAGGAAAGTATTTATTTTGAAAAAAATTATATATTATTCTACTCTTTGAATTTCACTTATTGTCGGTGTTGGCCTTGCCGCATGCTTTGTAGAAAAAAAAGTATGCCCCGATAGGACAACGGATGCAAAAGTTATGCTCATTTCAGGTTATAGGTCTCATTTTTCATGTGCTTACACCCACGGTGTGCTGAACCGTGTGGCCGAGGGATGTGGGTTACCTTCCATGGTTCCTTGTATACTCGCAAACTCGGTAGTCTTGGCACGGTTCATCATACGGTGGGCGAGTCCTCCACCACGATGGAGTTCGACGCTGTATTGAATTTAACATGCTGGCAGTAGGAGGTATACGGGGCGATATCTTAACCATAGGAAAGTATTTATTTTGAAAAAAATTATATACTATTCTACTCTTTGAATTTCACTTATTGTCAGTGTTGGCCTCGTCGCAAACTTTCTAGAAAAAAAAACCATGCCCCAATAGGACAACGGATGCAAAAGTTATGCTCGTTTTAGGTTATAGTTCTCATTTTTCATGTGCTTACACCCAGGATGTGCTAAACTGCATGGATGAGGGATGTGGGTCACCTTGCATGGTTCCATGTATACCCGTAAACTTGGTAGTCTAGGTGCCGTTCATGATATGGTGGGTGAGTCATCCACAACGATGGAGTTTGACGTTGTATTGAATGTAACATGCTAGCAGTAGGAGGTACTTGGGGCGGTATCTCAACCACAAGGAAGTATTTATTTTTGTAAAAATTATATACTATTCTACTCTTTGAATTTTGCTTTTTCTCGGCATTGGCCTTGCCACAAGCTTTCTAGAAAAAAAAAAGTATGCCCTATCGGACAACGGATGCAAAAGTTATGCTCGTTTTAGGTTATAGGTCTCATTTTTCATGTGCTTACACCCACGGTGTGCTGAACCACGTGGCCGAGGGATGCGGGTTACCTTCCATGGTTCCTTGTGTACCCATAAACTCGGTAGTCTATGTGCGGTTCATGATACGGTGGGCGAGTCCTCCACCACGGTAGAGTTCGACGCTGTATTGAATGTAACATGCTGGCAGTAGGAGGTATACGGGGCGGTATCTTAACCATAGGAAAGTATTTATTTTGAAACAAATTATATACTATTCTACTCTTTGAATTTCACTTATTGTCGGTGTTGGCCTCGTCGCAAACTTTCTAGAAAAAAAAACTATGCCCCAATAGGACAACGGATGCAAAAGTTATGCTCGTTTTAGGTTATATGTCTAATTTTTCATGTGCTTACACCCACGATGTGCTAAACCGTGTGGACGAGGGATGTGGATTACCTTCCATGGTTCCTTGTATACCCGTAAAATCGGTAGTCTAGGCGTGATTCATGATACGGTGGGCGAGTCCTCCACAGCGATGGAGTTTGACGTTGTATTGAATGTACATGCTAGCAGTAGGAGGTACTCGGGGCGGTATCTCAACCATAGGGAAGTATTTATTTTTTGTAAACTTATGTACTATTCTACTCTTTCAATTTTGCTATCTGTCGGTGTTGGCCTCACCACAAGCTTTCTAGAAAAAAAGTATGCCCCTAACAGACAACACACGCAAAAGTTACGCTCATTTTAGGTTATAGGTCTCATTTTTCATGTGCTTACACCCACGATGTGCTGAACCGCGTGGCCGAGGGATGTGGGTTACCTTTCATGGTTCCTTGTGTACCCATAAACTCAGTAGTCTAGGCGAAGTTCATGATACGGTGGGTGAGTCCTCCACAGCGATGGAGTTCGACGTTGTATTGAATGTAACATGCTAGCAGTAGGAGGTACTCGGGGCTGTATCTCAACCATAGGGATGTATTTTTTTTTTTAAATTATGTACTATTCTACTATTTTCATTTCGCTTTTTGTCGGTGTTGGCCTTGCCGCAAGCTTTCAAGAAAAAAAAAGGATGCCACAATCGGACAACGGATGCAAAAGTTATGCTCGTTTTTGGTTATAGTCTCATTTTTCATGTGCTTACACCCACGTTGTGCTGAACGCGTGGCTGAGGGATGCGGGTTACCTTCCACGGTTCCTTGTGTACCCATAAACTCGGTAGTCTAGGTGCGGTTCATGATACGGTGGGCGAGTCCTCCACCACGATGGAGTTCGACGCTATATACAATGTAACATGCTGGCAGTAGGAGGTATTCGGGGTGGTATCTTAACCATAGGAAAGTATTTATTTTGAAAAAAATTATATATTATTCTACTCTTTGAATTTCACTTATTGTCGGTGTTGGCCTTGCCGCATGCTTTGTAGAAAAAAAAGTATGCCCCGATAGGACAACGGATGCAAAAGTTATGCTCATTTCAGGTTATAGGTCTCATTTTTCATGTGCTTACACCCACGGTGTGCTGAACCGTGTGGCCGAGGGATGTGGGTTACCTTCCATGGTTCCTTGTATACTCGCAAACTCGGTAGTCTTGGCACGGTTCATCATACGGTGGGCGAGTCCTCCACCACGATGGAGTTCGACGCTGTATTGAATTTAACATGCTGGCAGTAGGAGGTATACGGGGCGATATCTTAACCATAGGAAAGTATTTATTTTGAAAAAATTATATACTATTCTACTCTTTGAATTTCACTTATTGTCAGTGTTGGCCTCGTCGCAAACTTTCTAGAAAAAAAACCATGCCCCAATAGGACAACGGATGCAAAAGTTATGCTCGTTTTAGGTTATAGTTCTCATTTTTCATGTGCTTACACCCAGGATGTGCTAAACTGCATGGATGAGGGATGTGGGTCACCTTGCATGGTTCCATGTATACCCGTAAACTTGGTAGTCTAGGTGCCGTTCATGATATGGTGGGTGAGTCATCCACAACGATGGAGTTTGACGTTGTATTGAATGTAACATGCTAGCAGTAGGAGGTACTTGGGGCGGTATCTCAACCACAAGGAAGTATTTATTTTTTGTAAAAATTATATACTATTCTACTCTTTGAATTTTGCTTTTTCTCGGCATTGGCCTTGCCACAAGCTTTCTAGAAAAAAAAAAGTATGCCCTATCGGACAACGGATGCAAAAGTTATGCTCGTTTTAGGTTATAGGTCTCATTTTTCATGTGCTTACACCCACGGTGTGCTGAACCACGTGGCCGAGGGATGCGGGTTACCTTCCATGGTTCCTTGTGTACCCATAAACTCGGTAGTCTATGTGCGGTTCATGATACGGTGGGCGAGTCCTCCACCACGGTAGAGTTCGACGCTGTATTGAATGTAACATGCTGGCAGTAGGAGGTATACGGGGCGGTATCTTAACCATAGGAAAGTATTTATTTTGAAACAAATTATATACTATTCTACTCTTTGAATTTCACTTATTGTCGGTGTTGGCCTCGTCGCAAACTTTCTAGAAAAAAAACTATGCCCCAATAGGACAACGGATGCAAAAGTTATGCTCGTTTTAGGTTATAGGTCTCATTTTTCATGTGCTTACACCCACGATGTGCTAAACCGCATGGACGAGGGATGTGGGTTACCTTCCATGGTTCCTTGTGTACCCATAAACTCGGTAGTCTAGGCACGGTTCATGATACGGTGGACGAGTCCTCCACCACGGTAGAGTTCGACGCTGTATTGAATGTAACATAGCTGGCAGTAGGAGGTATTCGGGGTAGTATCTTAACCATAGGAAAGTATTTATTTTGAAAAAAATGATATAGTATTCTACTCTTTGAATTTAGCTTTTTGTCGGCTTTGGCCTCGCCACAAGCTTTCTAGAAAAAAAAAAGTATGCCCCGATTGGATAACGGATGCAAAAGTTATGCTCGTTTTAGTTTATAGGTCTCATTTTTCATGTGCTTACACCCACGGTGTGCTGAACCGCGTGGCCGAGGGATGCGGGTTACCTTGCATGGTTCCTTGTGTACCCATAAACTTGGTAGTCTAGGCGCGGTTCATGATACGGTGGGCAAGTCCTCCACCAGGATGGAGTTCGACGTTGTATTGAATGTAACATGCTGGCAGTAGGAGGTATTCAGGGCGATATCTTAACCATAGGAAATTATTTATTTTGAAAAAAATTATATACTATTCTACTCATTAAATTTCACTTATTGTTGGTGTTGGCCTCGCCGCATGCTTTATAGAAAAAAAAGAATGCCCCGATAGGACAACGGATGCAAAAGTTATGCTCATTTTAGGTTATAGGTCTCATTTTTCATATGCTTACACCCACGGTGTGCTGAACCGTGTGGCCAAGGGATGTGGGTTACCTTCCATGGTTCCTTATATACCCGTAAACTCGGTAGTCTAGGCGCGGTTCATCATACGGTGGGCGAGTCCTCCACCACGATGGAGTTCGACGCTATATTGAATGTAACATGCTGGCAGTAGGAGGTATACGGGGCGGTATCTAAACCATAGGAATGTATTTATTTTGAAAAAAAATATATACTATTCTTCTCTTTGAATTTCACTTATTGTCGGTGTTGGCCTCGTCGCAAACTTTCTAGAAAAAAAAAAGTATGCCCCGATTGGATAACGGATGCAAAAGTTATGCTCGTTTTAGGTTATAGGTCTCATTTTTCATGTGCTTACACCCACGGTGTGCTGAACCGCGTGGCCGAGGGATGCGGGTTACCTTGCATGGTTCCTTGTGTACCCATAAACTTGGTAGTCTAGGCGCGGTTCATGATACGGTGGGCAAGTCCTCCACCAGGATGGAGTTCGACGTTGTATTGAATGTAACATGCTGGCAGTAGGAGGTATTCAGGGCGATATCTTAACCATAGGAAATTATTTATTTTGAAAAAAATTATATACTATTCTATTCATTAAATTTCACTTATTGTTGGTGTTGGCCTCGCCGCATGCTTTATAGAAAAAAGAGAATGCCCCGATAGGACAACGGATGCAAAAGTTATGCTCATTTTAGGTTATAGGTCTCATTTTTCATATGCTTACACCCACGGTGTGCTGAACCGTGTGGCCAAGGGATGTGGGTTACCTTCCATGGTTCCTTGTATACCCGTAAACTCGGTAGTCTAGGCGCGGTTCATCATACGGTGGGCGAGTCCTCCACCACGATGGAGTTCGACGCTATATTGAATGTAACATGCTGGCAGTAGGAGGTATACGGGGCGGTATCTTAACCATAGGAAATTATTTATTTTGAAAAAAATTATATACTATTCTACTCTTTAAATTTCACTTATTGTCGGGGTTGGCCTCGCCGCATGCTTTATAGAAAAAAAAGAATGCCCCGATAGGACAACGGATGCAAAAGTTATGCTCATTTTAGGTTATAGGTCTCATTTTTCATGTGCTTACACCCACGGTGTGCTGAACCGCGTGGCCGAGGGATGTGGGTTACCTTCCATGGTTCCTTGTATACCCGTAAACTCGGTAGTCTAGGCGCGGTTCATCATACGGTGGGCGAGTCCTCCACCACGATGGAGTTCGACGCTGTATTGAAAGTAACATGCTGGCAGTAGGAGGTATACGGGGCGGTATCTAAACCATAGGAATGTATTTATTTTGAAAAAAAATTATACACTATTCTACTCGTTGAATTTCACTTATTGTCGGTGTTGGCCTCGTCGCAAACTTTCTAGAAAAACAACTATGCCCCAATAGGAAAATGGATGCAAAAGTTATGCTCGTTTTAGGTTATAGGTCTCATTTTTCATGTGCTTACACCCAGGATGTGCTAAACCGCATGGACGAGGGATGTGGGTTACCTTCCATGGTTCCTTGTGTACCCATAAACTCGGTAGTCTTGGCGCTGTTCATGATACGGTGGGCAAGTCCTCCACCACGGTAGAGTTCGACGCTGTATTGAATGTAACATGCTGGCAGTAGGAGGTATTCGGGGTAGTATCTTAACCATAGGAAAGTATTTATTTTGAAAAAAATGATATAGTATTCCACTCTTTGAATTTCGCTTTTTGTCGGTGTTGGCCTCGCCACAAGCTTTCTTGAAAAAAAAAGTATGCCCCGATTGGATAACGGATGCAAAAGTTATGCTCGTTTAGGTTATAGGTCTCATTTTTCATGTGCTTACACCCACGATGCGCTGAACCGCGTGGCCGAGGGATGCGGGTTACCTTCCATGGTTCCTTGTGTACCCATAAACTTGGTAGTCTAGGCGCGGTTCATGATACGGTGGGCAAGTCCTCCACCACGATGGAGTTCGACGTTGTATTGAATGTAACATGCTGGTAGTAGGAGGTATTCAGGGCGATATCTTAACCATAGGAAATTATTTATTTTGAAAAAAATTATATACTATTCTACTCTTTAAATTTCACTTATTGTCGGGGTTGGCCTCGCCGCATGCTTTATAGAAAAAAAAGAATGCCCCGATAGGACAACGGATGCAAAAGTTATGCTCATTTTAGGTTATAGGTCTCATTTTTCATCTGCTTACACCCACGGTGTGCTGAACCGTGTGGCCGAGGGATGTGGGTTACCTTCCATGGTTCCTTGTATACCCGTAAACTCGGTAGTCTAGGCGCGGTTCATCATACGGTGGGCGAGTCCTCCACCACGATGGAGTTCGACGCTGTATTGAAAGTAACATGCTGGCAGTAGGAGGTATACGGGGCGGTATCTAAACCATAGGAATGTATTTATTTTGAAAAAAAATTATACACTATTCTACTCGTTGAATTTCACTTATTGTCAGTGTTGGCCTCGTCGCAAACTTTCTAGAAAAACAACTATGCCCCAATAGGACAATGGATGCAAAAGTTATGCTCGTTTTAGGTTATAGGTCTCATTTTTCATGTGCTTACACCCAGGATGTGCTAAACCGCTTGGACGAGGGATGTGGGTTACCTTCCATGGTTCCTTGTGTACCCATAAACTCGGTAGTCTTGGCGCTGTTCATGATACGGTGGGCAAGTCCTCCACCACGGTAGAGTTCGACGCTGTATTGAATGTAACATGCTGGCAGTAGGAGGTATTCGGGGTAGTATCTTAAACATAGGAAAGTATTTATTTTGAAAAAAATGATATACTATTCTACTCTTTGAATTTCTCTTTTTGTCGGTGTTGGCCTCGCCACAAGCTTTCTAGAAAAAAAAAGTATGCCCCGATTGGATAACGGATGCAAAAGTTATGCTCATTTTAGGTCATAGGTCTCATTTTTCATGTGCTTACACCCACGGTGTGCTGAACCACGTGGCCGAGGGATGCGGGTTACCTTCCATGGTTCCTTGTGTACTCATAAACTCGGTAGTCTAGGCGCGGTTCATGATACGGTGGGCAAGTCCTCCACCATGATGGAGTTCGACGTTGTATTGAATGTAACATGTTGGCAGTAAGAGGTATACGGGGCGGTATCTAAACCATAGGAATGTATTTATTTTGAAAAAAATTATATACTATTCTACTCTTTGAATTTCACTTATTGTCGGTGTTGGCCTCGTCGCAAACTTTCTAGAAAAAAAACTATGCCCCAATAGGACAACGGATGCAAAAGTTATGCTTGTTTTAGGTTATAGGTCTCATTTTTCATGTGCTTACACCCAGGATGTGCTAAACCGCATGGACGAGGGATGTGGGTTACCTTCCATGGTTCCTTGTGTACCCATAAACTCGGTAGTCTTGGCGCTGTTCATGATACGGAGGGCGAGTCCTCCACCACGGTAGAGTTAGACGCTGTATTGAATGTAACATGCTGGCAGTAGGTGGTATTCGTGGTAGTATCTTAACCATAGGAAAGTATTTATTTTGAAAAAAATGATATACTATTCTACTCTTTGAATTTCACTTATTGTCGGTGTTGGCCTCGTCACAAGCTTTCTAGAAAAAAAAAGTATGCCCCGATTGGATAACGGATGCAAAAGTTATGCTCGTTTTAGGTCATAGGTCTCATTTTTCATGTGCTTACACCCACAATGTGCTAAACCACGTCGCCGAGGGATGTGGGTTACCTTGCATGGTTCCTTGTGTACCCATAAACTCGGTAGTCTAGGTGCCGTTCATGATACGGTGGGCGAGTCATCCACAACGATGGAGTTTGACGTTGTATTGAATGTAACATGCTTGCAGTAGGAGGTACTTGGGACAGTATCTCAACCATAGGGAAGTATTTATTTTTTGAAAAAATTATATACTATTCTACTCTTTGAATTTTGCTTTTTTTCGGCATTGGCCTTGCCACAAGCTTTCTAGAAAAAAAAAGTATGCCCCTATCGGACAACGGATGCAAAAGTTATGCTCGTTTTAGGTTATAGGTCTCATTTTTCATGTGCTTATACCCACGGTGTGCTGAACCGCGTGGCCGAGGGATGTGGGTTACCTTCCATGGTTCCTTGTGTACCCATGAACTCAGTAGTCTAGGCGCGGTTCATGATACGGTGGGCGAGTCCTCCACCATGGTAGAGTTCGACGCTGTATTGAATGTAACATGCTGGCAGTAGGAGGTATTCGGGGTGGTATCTTAACCATAGGAAAGTATTTATTTTGAAAAAAATGATATACTATTCTACTCTTTGAATTTCGCTTTTTCTCGGTGTTGGCCTCGCCACAAGCTTTCTAAAAAAAAAGTATGCCCCGATTGGATAACGGATGCAAAAGTTATGCTCGTTTTAGGTTATAGGTCTCATTTTTCATGTGCTGACACCCACGGTGTGCTGAACCGCGTGGCCGAGGCATGCGGGTTACCTTCCATGGTTCCTTGTGTACCATAAACTCGGTAGCCTAGGCGCGGTTCATGATACGGTGGGCAAGTCCTCCACCACGATGGAGTTCGACGTTGTATTGAATGTAACATGCTGGTAGTAGGAGGTATTCAGGGCGGTATCTTAACCATAGGAAATTATTTATTTTGAAAAAAATTATATACTATTCTACTCTTTGAATTTCACTTATTGTCGGTGTTGGCCTCGCCGCATGCTTTCTAGAAAAAAAAGAATGCCCCGATACGACAACGGATGCAAAAGTTATGCTCATTTTAGGTTATAGGTCTCATTTTTCATGTGCTTACACCTACGGTGTGCTGAACCGTGTGGACGAGGGATGTGGGTTACCTTCCATGGTTCCTTGTATACCCGTAAACTCGGTAGTCTAGGCGCGGTTCATCATACGGTGGGCGAGTCCTCCACCACGATGGAGTTCGACGCTATATTGAATGTAACATGCTGGCAGTAGGAGGTATACGGGGCGGTATCTAAACCATAGGAATGTGTTTATTTTGAAAAAAAATTATATACTATTCTTCTCTTTGAATTTCACTTATTGTCGGTGTTGGCCTCGTCGCAAACTTTCTAGAAAAAAAAACTATGCCCCAATAGGACAACGAATGCAAAAGTTATGCTCGTTTTAGGTTATAGGTCTCATTTTTCATGTGCTTACACCCACGATGTGCTAAACCGCATGGACGAGGGATGTGGGTTACCTTTCATGGTTCCTTGTGTACCCATAAACTCGGTAGTCTAGGTGCGGTTCATGATACGGTGGGCGAGTCCTCCACCACGGTAGAGTTCGACGCTGTATTGAATGTAACATGCTGGCAGTAGGAGGTATACGGGGCGGTATCTTAACCATAGGAAAGTATTTATTTTGAAACAAATTCTATACTATTCTACTCTTTGAATTTCACTTATTGTCGGTGTTGGCCTCGTCGCAAACTTTCTAGAAAAAAAACTATGCCCCAATAGGACAACGGATGCAAAAGTTATGCTCGTTTTAGGTTATAGGTCTCATTTTTCATGTGCTTACACCCAGGATGTGCTAAACCGCATGGATGAGGGATGTGGGTTACCTTCCATGGTTCCTTGTGTACCCATAAACTCGATAGTCTAGGCGCGGTTCATGATACGGTGGGCGAGTCCTCCACCACGGTAGAGTTAGACGCTGTATTGAATGTAACATGCTGGCAGTAGGTGGTATTCGTGGTAGTATCTTAACCATAGGAAAGTATTTATTTTGAAAAAAATGATATACTATTCTACTCTTTGAATTTCACTTATTGTCGGTGTTGGCCTCGTCACAAGCTTTCTAGAAAAAAAAAGTATGCCCCGATTGGATAACGGATGCAAAAGTTATGCTCGTTATAGGTCATAGGTCTCATTTTTCATGTGCTTACACCCACAATGTGCTAAACCACGTGGCCGAGGGATGTGGGTTACCTTGCATGGTTCCTTGTGTACCCATAAACTCGGTAGTCTAGGTGCCGTTCATGATACGGTGGGCGAGTCATCCACAACGATGGAGTTTGACGTTGTATTGAATGTAACATGCTTGCAGTAGGAGGTACTTGGGACAGTATCTCAACCATAGGGAAGTATTTATTTTTTGAAAAAATTATATACTATTCTACTCTTTGAATTTTGCTTTTTTTCGGCATTGGCCTTGCCACAAGCTTTCTAGAAAAAAAAAGTATGCCCCTATCGGACAACGGATGCAAAAGTTATGCTCGTTTTAGGTTATAGGTCTCATTTTTCATGTGCTTATACCCACGGTGTGCTGAACCGCGTGGCCGAGGGATGTGGGTTACCTTCCATGGTTCCTTGTGTACCCATGAACTCAGTAGTCTAGGCGCGGTTCATGATACGGTGGGCGAGTCCTCCACCATGGTAGAGTTCGACGCTGTATTGAATGTAACATGCTGGCAGTAGGAGGTATTCGGGGTGGTATCTTAACCATAGGAAAGTATTTATTTTGAAAAAAATGATATACTATTCTACTCTTTGAATTTCGCTTTTTCTCGGTGTTGGCCTCGCCACAAGCTTTCTAAAAAAAAAAGTATGCCCCGATTGGATAACGGATGCAAAAGTTATGCTCGTTTTAGGTTATAGGTCTCATTTTTCATGTGCTGACACCCACGGTGGGCTGAACCGCGTGGCCGAGGGATGCAGGTTACCTTCCATAGTTCCTTGTGTACCATAAACTCGGTAGTCTAGGGGCGGTTCATGATACGGTGGGCAAGTCCTCCACCACGATGGAGTTCGACGTTGTATTGAATGTAACATGCTGGTAGTAGGAGGTATTCAGGGCGGTATCTTAACCATAGGAAATTATTTATTTTGAAAAAAATTATATACTATTCTACTCTTTGAATTTCACTTATTGTCGGTGTTGGCCTCGCCGCATGCTTTCTAGAAAAAAAAGAATGCCCCGATACGACAAGGGATGCAAAAGTTATGCTCATTTTAGGTTATAGGTCTCATTTTTCATGTGCTTACACCTACGGTGTGCTGAACCGTGTGGACGAGGGATGTGGGTTACCTTCCATGGTTCCTTGTATACCCGTAAACTCGGTAGTCTAGGCGCGGTTCATCATACGGTGGGTGAGTCCTCCACCACGATGGAGTTCGACGCTATATTGAATGTAACATGCTGGCAGTAGGAGGTATACGGGGCGGTATCTAAACCATAGGAATGTGTTTATTTTGAAAAAAAAATATATACTATTCTTCTCTTTGAATTTCACTTATTGTCGGTGTTGGCCTCGTCGCAAACTTTCTAGAAAAAAAAACTATGCCCCAATAGGACAACGAATGCAAAAGTTATGCTCGTTTTAGGTTATAGGTCTCATTTTTCATGTGCTTACACCCACGATGTGCTAAACCGCATGGACGAGGGATGTGGGTTACCTTTCATGGTTCCTTGTGTACCCATAAACTCGGTAGTCTAGGTGCGGTTCATGATACGATGGGCGAGTCCTCCACCACGGTAGAGTTCGACGCTGTATTGAATGTAACATGCTGGCAGTAGGAGGTATACGGGGCAGTATCTTAACCATAGGAAAGTATTTATTTTGAAACAAATTCTATACTATTCTACTCTTTGAATTTCACTTATTGTCGGTGTTGGCCTCGTCGCAAACTTTCTAGAAAAAAAAACTATGCCCCAATAGGACAACGGATGCAAAAGTTATGCTCGTTTTAGGTTATAGGTCTCATTTTTCATGTGCTTACACCCAGGATGTGCTAAACCGCATGGATGAGGGATGTGGGTTACCTTCCATGGTTCCTTGTGTACCCATAAACTCGATAGTCTAGGCGCGGTTCATGATACGGTGGGCGAGTCCTCCACCACGGTAGAGTTCGACGCTGTATTGAATGTAACATGCTGGCAGTAGGAGGTATTCGGGATAGTATCTTAACCATAGGAAAGTATTTATTTTGAAAAAATGATATAGTATTCCACTCTTTGAATTTTGCTTTTTGTCGGCGTTGGCCTCGCCACAAGCTTTCTAGAAAAAAAAGTATGCCCCGATTGGATAACGGATGCAAAAGTTATGCTCGTTTTAGGTTATAGGTCTCATTTTTCATGTGCTTACACCCACGATGTGCTGAACCGCGTGGCCGAGGGATGCGGGTTACCTTCCATGGTTCCTTGTGTACCCATAAACTTGGTAGTCTAGGCGCGGTTCATGATACGGTGGGCAAGTCCTCCACCACGATGGAGTTCGACGTTGTATTGAATGTAACATGCTGGCAGTAGGAGGTATTCAGGGCGATATCTTAACCATAGGAAATTATTTATTTTGAAAAAAATTATATACTATTCTACTCTTTAAATTTCACTTATTGTCGGGGTTGGCCTCGCCGCATGCTTTATAGAAAAAAAAGAATGCCCCGATAGGACAACGGATGCAAAAGTTATGCTCATTTTAGGTTATAGGTCTCATTTTTCATGTGCTTACACCCACGGTGTGCTGAACCGTGTGGCCGAGGGATGTGGGTTACCTTCCATGGTTCCTTGTATACCCGTAAACTCGGTAGTCTAGGCGCGGTTCATCATACGGTGGGCGAGTCCTCCACCACGATGGAGTTCGACGCTGTATTGGAAGTAACATGCTGGCAGTAGGAGGTATACGGGGCGGTATCTAAACCATAGGAATGTATTTATTTTGAAAAAAAATTATATACTATTCTACTCGTTGAATTTCACTTATTGTCGGTGTTGGCCTCGTCGCAAACTTTCTAGAAAAAAAACTATGCCCCAATAGGACAACGGATGTAAAAGTTATGCTCGTTTTAGGTTATAGGTCTCATTTTTCATGTGCTTACACCCAGGATGTGCTAAACCGCATGGACGAGGGATGTGGGTTACCTTCCATGGTTCCTTGTGTACCCATAAACTCGGTAGTCTTGGCGCTGTTCATGATACGGTGGGCGAGTCCTCCACCACGGTAGAGTTCGACGCTGTATTGAATGTAACATGCTGGCAGTAGGAGGTATTCGGGGTAGTATCTTAACCATAGGAAAGTATTTATTTTGAAAAAAATGATATACTATTCTACTCTTTGAATTTCTCTTTTTGTCGGTGTTGGCCTCGCCACAAGCTTTCTAGAAAAAAAAGTATGCCCCGATTGGATAACGGATGCAAAAGTTATGCTCGTTTTAGGTCATAGGTCTCATTTTTCATGTGCTTACACCCACGGTGTGCTGAACCACGTGGCCGAGGGATGCGGGTTACCTTCCATGGTTCCTTGTGTACTCATAAACTCGGTAGTCTAGGCGCAGTTCATGATACGGTGGGCAAGTCCTCCACCATGATGGAGTTCGACGTTGTATTGAATGTAACATGTTGGCAGTAGGAGGTATACGGGGCGGTATCTAAACCACAGGAATGTATTTATTTTGAAAAAAAATTATATACTATTCTACTCTTTGAATTTCACTTATTGTCGGTGTTGGCCTCGTCGCAAACTTTCTAGAAAAAAAACTATGCCCCAATAGGACAACGGATGCAAAAGTTATGCTTGTTTTAGGTTATAGGTCTCATTTTTCATGTGCTTACACCCAGGATGTGCTAAACCGCATGGACGAGGGATGTGGGTTACCTTCCATGGTTCCTTGTGTACCCATAAACTCGGTAGTCTTGGCGCTGTTCATGATACGGTGGGTGAGTCCTCCACCACGGTAGAGTTCGACGCTGTATTGAATGTAACATGCTGGCAGTAGGAGGTATTCGTGGTAGTATCTTAACCATAGGAAAGTATTTATTTTGAAAAAAATGATATACTATTCTACTCTTTGAATTTCACTTATTGTCGGTGTTGGCCTCGTCACAAGCTTTCTAGAAAAAAAAAGTATGCCCCGATTGGATAACGGATGCAAAAGTTATGCTCGTTTTAGGTTATAGGTCTCATTTTTCATGTGCTTACACCCACGATGTGCTGAACCGTGTGGCCGAGGGATGTGGGTTACCTTCCATGGTTCCTTGTATACCCGTAAACTCGGTATTCTAGGCGCGGTTCATCATACGGTGGGCGAGTCCTCCACCACGATGGAGTTCGACGCTGTATTGAAAGTAACATGCTGGCAGTAGGAGGTATACGGGGCGGTATCTAAACCATAGGAATGTATTTATTTTGAAAAAAAATTATATACTATTCTACTCGTTGAATTTCACTTATTGTCGGTGTTGGCCTCGTCGCAAACTTTCTAGAAAAAAAACTATGCCCCAATAGGACAACGGATGTAAAAGTTATGCTCGTTTTAGGTTATAGGTCTCATTTTTCATGTGCTTACACCCAGGATGTGCTAAACCGCATGGACGAGGGATGTGGGTTACCTTCCATGGTTCCTTGTGTACCCATAAACTCGGTAGTCTTGGCGCTGTTCATGATACGGTGGGCGAGTCCTCCACCACGGTAGAGTTCGACGCTGTATTGAATGTAACATGCTGGCAGTAGGAGGTATTCGGGGTAGTATCTTAACCATAGGAAAGTATTTATTTTGAAAAAAATGATATACTATTCTACTCTTTGAATTTCTCTTTTTGTCGGTGTTGGCCTCGCCACAAGCTTTCTAGAAAAAAAAGTATGCCCCGATTGGATAACGGATGCAAAAGTTATGCTCGTTTTAGGTCATAGGTCTCATTTTTCATGTGCTTACACCCACGGTGTGCTGAACCACGTGGCCGAGGGATGCAGGTTACCTTCCATGGTTCCTTGTGTACTCATAAACTCGGTAGTCTAGGCGCAGTTCATGATACGGTGGGCAAGTCCTCCACCATGATGGAGTTCGACGTTGTATTGAATGTAACATGTTGGCAGTAGGAGGTATACGGGGCGGTATCTAAACCATAGGAATGTATTTATTTTGAAAAAAAATTATATACTATTCTACTCTTTGAATTTCACTTATTGTCGGTGTTGGCCTCGTCGCAAACTTTCTAGAAAAAAAACAATGCCCCAATAGGACAACGGATGCAAAAGTTATGCTTGTTTTAGGTTATAGGTCTCATTTTTCATGTGCTTACACCCAGGATGTGCTAAACCGCATGGACGAGGGATGTGGGTTACCTTCCATGGTTCCTTGTGTACCCATAAACTCGGTAGTCTTGGCGCTGTTCATGATACGGTGGGCGAGTCCTCCACCACGGTAGAGTTCGACGCTGTATTGAATGTAACATGCTGGCAGTAGGAGGTATTCGTGGTAGTATCTTAACCATAGGAAAGTATTTATTTTGAAAAAAATGATATACTATTCTACTCTTTGAATTTCACTTATTGTCAGTGTTGGCCTCGTCGCAAACTTTCTAGAAAAAAAACTATGCCCCAATAGGACAACGGATGTAAAAGTTATGCTCGTTTTAGGTTATAGGTCTCATTTTTCATGTGCTTACACCCAGGATGTGCTAAACCGCATGGACGAGGGATGTGGGTTACCTTCCATGGTTCCTTGTGTACCCATAAACTCGGTAGTCTTGGCGCTGTTCATGATACGGTGGGCGAGTCCTCCACCACGGTAGAGTTCGACGCTGTATTGAATGTAACATGCTGGCAGTAGGAGGTATTCGGGGTAGTATCTTAACCATAGGAAAGTATTTATTTTGAAAAAAATGATATACTATTCTACTCTTTGAATTTCTCTTTTTGTCGGTGTTGGCCTCGCCACAAGCTTTCTAGAAAAAAAAGTATGCCCCGATTGGATAACGGATGCAAAAGTTATGCTCGTTTTAGGTCATAGGTCTCATTTTTCATGTGCTTACACCCACGGTGTGCTGAACCACGTGGCCGAGGGATGCGGGTTACCTTCCATGGTTCCTTGTGTACTCATAAACTCGGTAGTCTAGGCGCAGTTCATGATACGGTGGGCAAGTCCTCCACCATGATGGAGTTCGACGTTGTATTGAATGTAACATGTTGGCAGTAGGAGGTATACGGGGCGGTATCTAAACCATAGGAATGTATTTATTTTGAAAAAAAATTATATACTATTCTACTCTTTGAATTTCACTTATTGTCGGTGTTGGCCTCGTCGCAAACTTTCTAGAAAAAAAACAATGCCCCAATAGGACAACGGATGCAAAAGTTATGCTTGTTTTAGGTTATAGGTCTCATTTTTCATGTGCTTACACCCAGGATGTGCTAAACCGCATGGACGAGGGATGTGGGTTACCTTCCATGGTTCCTTGTGTACCCATAAACTCGGTAGTCTTGGCGCTGTTCATGATACGGTGGGCGAGTCCTCCACCACGGTAGAGTTCGACGCTGTATTGAATGTAACATGCTGGCAGTAGGAGGTATTCGTGGTAGTATCTTAACCATAGGAAAGTATTTATTTTGAAAAAAATGATATACTATTCTACTCTTTGAATTTCACTTATTGTCAGTGTTGGCCTCGTCGCAAACTTTCTAGAAAAAAAACTATGCCCCAATAGGACAATGGATGTAAAAGTTATGCTCGTTTTAGGTTATAGGTCTCATTTTTCATGTGCTTACACCCAGGATGTGCTAAACCGCATGGACGAGGGATGTGGGTTACCTTCCATGGTTCCTTGTGTACCCATAAACTCGGTAGTCTTGGCGCTGTTCATGATACGGTGGGCGAGTCCTCCACCACGGTAGAGTTCGACGCTGTATTGAATGTAACATGCTGGCAGTAGGAGGTATTCGGGGTAGTATCTTAACCATAGGAAAGTATTTATTTTGAAAAAAATGATATACTATTCTACTCTTTGAATTTCTCTTTTTGTCGGTGTTGGCCTCGCCACAAGCTTTCTAGAAAAAAAAGTATGCCCCGATTGGATAACGGATGCAAAAGTTATGCTCGTTTTAGGTCATAGGTCTTATTTTTCATGTGCTTACACCCACGGTGTGCTGAACCACGTGGCCGAGGGATGCGGGTTACCTTCCATGGTTCCTTGTGTACTCATAAACTCGGTAGTCTAGGCGCAGTTCATGATACGGTGGGCAAGTCCTCCACCATGATGGAGTTCGACGTTGTATTGAATGTAACATGTTGGCAGTAGGAGGTATACGGGGCGGTATCTAAACCATAGGAATGTATTTATTTTGAAAAAAAATTATATACTATTCTACTCTTTGAATTTCACTTATTGTCGGTGTTGGCCTCGTCGCAAACTTTCTAGAAAAAAAAACAATGCCCCAATAGGACAACGGATGCAAAAGTTATGCTTGTTTTAGGTTATAGGTCTCATTTTTCATGTGCTTACACCCAGGATGTGCTAAACCGCATGGACGAGGGATGTGGGTTACCTTCCATGGTTCCTTGTGTACCCATAAACTCGGTAGTCTTGGCGCTGTTCATGATACGGTGGGCGAGTCCTCCACCACTGTAGAGTTCGACGCTGTATTGAATGTAACATGCTGGCAGTAGGAGGTATTCGTGGTAGTATCTTAACCATAGGAAAGTATTTATTTTGAAAAAAATGATATACTATTCTACTCTTTGAATTTCACTTATTGTCAGTGTTGGCCTCGTCGCAAACTTTCTAGAAAAAAAACTATGCCCCAATAGGACAACGGATGTAAAAGTTATGCTCGTTTTAGGTTATAGGTCTCATTTTTCATGTGCTTACACCCACGATGTGCTGAACCGCGTGGCCGAGGGATGCGGGTTACCTTCCATGGTTCCTTGTGTACCCATAAACTTGGTAGTCTAGGCGCGGTTCATGATACGGTGGGCAAGTCCTCCACCACGATGGAGTTCGACGTTGTATTGAATGTAACATGCTGGCAGTAGGAGGTATTCAGGGCGATATCTTAACCATAGGAAATTATTTATTTTGAAAAAAATTATATACTATTCTACTCGTTAAATTTCACTTATTGTCGGGGTTGGCCTCCCCGCATGCTTTATAGAAAAAAAAGAATGCCCCGATAGGACAACGGAAGCAAAAGTTATGCTCATTTTAGGTTATAGGTCTCATTTTTCATGTGCTTACACCCACGGTGTGCTGAACCGTGTGGCCGAGGGATGTGGGTTACCTTCCATGGTTCCTTGTATACCCGTAGACTCGGTAGTCTTGGCGTTGTTCATGATACGGTGGGCGAGTCCTCCACCACGGTAGAGTTCGACGCTGTATTGAATGTAACATGCTGGCAGTAGGAGGTATTCGTGGTAGTATCTTAACCATAGGAAAGTATTTATTTTGAAAAAAATGATATACTATTCTACTATTTGAATTTCACTTATTGTCGGTGTTGGCCTCGTCACAAGCTTTCTAGAAAAAAAAAGTATGCCCCGATTGGATAACGGATGCAAAAGTTATGCTCGTTTTAGGTCATAGGTCTCATTTTTCATGTGCTTACACCCACGATGTGCTAAACCACGTGGCCGAGGGATGTGGGTTACCTTGCATGGTTCCTTGTGTACCCATAAACTCGGTAGTCTAGGTGCCGTTCATGATATGGTGGGCGAGTCATCCACAACAATGGAGTTTGACGTTGTATTGAATGTAACATGCTTGCAGTAGGAGGTACTTGGGACAGTATCTCAACCAGAGGGAAGTATTTATTTCTTGAAAAAATTATATACTATTCTACTCTTTGAATTTTGCTTTTTTTCGGCATTGGCCTTGCCACAAGCTTTCTAGAAAAAAAAAGTATGCCCCTATCGGACAACGGATGCAAAAGTTATGCTCGTTTTACGTTATAGGTCTCATTTTTCATGTGCTTATACCCACGGTGTGCTGAACCGCGTGGCCGAGGGATGTGGGTTACCTTCCATCGTTCCTTGTGTACCCATAAACTCGGTAGTCTAGGCGCGGTTCATAATACGGTGGGCGAGTCCTCCACCACGGTAGAGTTCGACGCTGTATTGAATGCAACATGCTGGCAGTAGGAGGTATTCGGGGTGGTATCTTAACCATAGGAAAGTATTTATTTTGAAAAAAATGATATACTATTCTACTCTTTGAATTTCGCTTTTTGTCGGTGTTGGCCTCGCCACAAGCTTTCTAAAAAAAAAAGTATGCCCCGATTGGATAATGGATGCAAAAGTTATGCTCGTTTTAGGTTATAGGTCTCATTTTTCATGTGCTGACACCCACGGTGTGCTGAACCGCGTGGCCGAGGGATGCGGGTTACCTTCCATGGTTCCTTGTGTACCATAAACTCGGTAGTCTAGGCGCGGTTCATGATAGGGTGGGCAAGTCCTCCACCACGATGGAGTTCGACGTTGTATTGAATGTAACATGCTGGCAGTAGGAGGTATTCAGGGCGGTATCTAAACCATAGGAAATTATTTATTTTGAAAAAAATTATATACTATTCTACTCTTTGAATTTCACTTATTGTCGGTGTTGGCCTTGCCGCATGCTTTCTCGAAAAAAAAAGAATGCCCGATACGACAACGGATGCAAAAGTTATGCTCATTTTAGGTTATAGGTCTCATTTTTCATGTGCTTACACCTACGGTGTGCTGAACCGTGTGGCCGAGGGATGTGGGTTACCTTCCATGGTTCCTTGTATACCCGTAAACTCGGTAGTCTAGGCGCGGTTCATCATACGGTGGGCGAGTCCTCCACCACGATGGAGTTCGACGCTGTATTGAATGTAACATGCTGGCAGTAGGAGGTATACGGGGCGGTATCTTAACCATAGGAAAGTATTTATTTTGAAAAAAATTATATACCATTCTACTCTTTGAATTTCACTTATTGTCGGTGTTGGCCTCGTCGCAAACTTTCTAGAAAAAAAACTATGCCCCAATAGGACAACGGATGCAAAAGTTATGCTCGTTTTAGGTTATAGGTCTCATTTTTCATGTGCTTACACCCACGATGTGCTAAACTGTATGGACGAGGGATGTGGGTTACCTTCCATGGTTCCTTGTGTACCGATAAACTGACTAGTCTAGGCGCGGTACATGATACGGTGGGCGAGTCCTCCACCACGGTAGAGTTCGACGCTGTATTGAATATAACATACTGGCAGTAGGAGGTATTCGGGGTAGTATCTTAACCATACGAAAGTATTTATTTTGAAAAAAATGATATACTATTCTACTCTTTGAATTTCACTTTTTGTCGGCGTTGGCCTCGCCACAAGCTTTCTAGAAAAAAAGTATGCCCCGATTGGATAACGGATGCAAAAGTTATGCTCGTTTTAGGTTATAGGTCTCATTTTTCATGTGCTTACACCCACGGTGTGCTGAACCGGGTGGCCGAGGGATGCGGGTTACCTTCCATGGTTCCTTGTGTACCCATAAACTCGGCAGTCTAGGCGTGGTTCATGATACGGTGGGCAAGTCCTCCACCACGATGGAGTTCGACATTGTATTGAATGTAACATGCTGGCAGTAGGAGGTATTCAGGGCGATATCTTAACCATAGGAAATTATTTATTTTGAAAAAAATTATATACTATTCTACTGTTTGAATTTCACTTATTGTCGGTGTTGGCCTCGCCGCAAGCTTTCTAGAAAAAAAAGTATGCCCCGATAGGACAACGGATGCAAAAGTTATGCTCATTTTTTGGTTATAGGTCTCATTTTTCATGTGCTTACGCCCACGGTGTGCTGAACCGTGTGGCCAAGGGATGTGGGTTACCTTCCATGGTTCCTTGTATACCCGTAAACTCGGTAGTCTAGGCGCGGTTCATTATACGGTGGGCGAGTCCTCCACCACGATGGAGTTCGACGCTGTATTGAATATAACATGCTGGCAGTAGGAGGTATACGGGGCGGTATCTTAACCATTGGAAAGTATTTATTTTGAAAAAAATTATATACTATTCTACTCTTTGAATTTCACTTATTGTCGGTGCTGGCCTCGTCGCAAACTTTCTAGAAAAAAAACTATGCCCCAATAGGACAACGGATGCAAAAGCTATGCTCGTTTTAGGTTATAGGTCTCATTTTTCATGTGCTTGCACCCACGATGTGCTAAACCGCACGGACGAGGGATGTGGGTTACCTTGCATGGTTCCTTGTATACCCGTAAACTCGATAGTCTAGGTGCCGTTCATGATACGGTGGGCGAGTCATCCACAACGATGGAGTTCGACGCTGTATTGAATGTAGCATGCTAGCAGTAGGAGCTACTCGGGGCTGTATCTCAACCACAGGGAACTATTTATTTTTTGTAAAATTATATACTATTCTACTTTATCAATTTATCTTTTTGTCGGTGTTGGCCAGGCTGCATGCTTTCTAGAAAAAAACTATGCCCCTAACAGACAACGGACGCAAAAGTTACACTCGTTTTAGGTTATAGGTCTCATTTTTCATGTGCTTATACCCATGGTGTGCTGAACCGCGTGGCCGAGGGATGTGGGTTAACTTCCATGGTTCCTTGTGTACCCATAAACTCGGTAGTCTAGGCGTAGTTCATGATACGGTAGGCCAGTCCTCCACCACGACGGAGTTCATCGCTGTATTGAATGTAGCATGCTGGCAGTAGGAGGTATTCGGGGCGGTATCTTAACTATAGGGAAGTATTTATTTTGAAATGAATTATATATTATTCTACTCTTTGAATTTCGTTTTTTGTCAGTGTTGGCCTCGCTGCAAGCTTTCATGAAAAAAAAAGGATGCCCCAATCGGACAACGGATGCAAAAGTTATGCTCGTTTTAGGTTATAGGTCTCATTTTTCATGTGCTTACCACCCACGTTGTGCTGAACCGCATGGCTGAGGGATGCAGGTTACATTCCATGGTTCCTTGGGTACCCATAAACTCGGTAGTCTAGGCGCGGTTCATGATACGGTGGGCGAGTCCTCCATCACGATGGAGTTCGACACTATATAGAATGTAACATGCTGGCAGTAGGAGGTATTCGGGGCGGTATCTTAACCATAGGAAAGAATTTATTTTGAAAAAAATTATATACTATTCTACTCTTTGAATTTCACTTATTGTCGGTGTTGGCCTCGCTGCAATTGTGCCCCAATAGGACAATGGATGCAAAAGTTATGCTCGTTTTTAGGTTATAGGTCTCATTTTTCATGTGCTTACACCCACGATATGCTGAACCGCGTGGACGAGGGACGTGGGTTACCTTCCATGGTTCCTTGTGTACCCGTAAACTCGGTAGTCTAGGTGCAGTTAATGATACGGTGGGCGATTCATCCACAATGATGGAGTTTGACGTTGTATTGAATGTAACATGCTAGCAGTAGGAGGTACTCTGGGCGGTATCTCAACCATAGGGAAGTATTTTTTTTTGTAAAAATTATATACTATTCTACTCTTTGAATTTTGCTTTTTGTCAGCATTAGCCTTACCACAAGCTTTCTAGAAAAAAAAAGTATGCCCCGATCAGACAACAGATGCAAAAGTTATACTCGTTTTAGGTTATAGGTATCATTTTTCATGTGCTTACACTCACGGTGTGCTGAACCGCGTGGCCGAGGGATGCGGCTTACCATCCATGGTTCCTTGTATACCCATAAACTCGGTAGTCTAGGCGCGGTTCATGATACGGTGGGCGAGTCCTCCACCACGATAGAGTTGGACGCTGTATTGAATGTAACATGCTGGCAGTCGGAGGTATTCGGGGTAGTATCTTAACCATAGGAAGTATTTATTTTGAAAAAATTTATATACTATTCTACTGTTTGAATTTCACTTTTTTATCAGTATTGGCCTCGCCACAAGCTTTCTAGAAAAAAAAGTATGCCCTGATCGGACAACGGATGCAAATGTTATGCTCGTTTTTGGTTATAGGTCTCATTTTTCATGTGCTTACACCCACGGTGTGCTGAATCACGTGGCCGAGGGATGCGGGTTACCTTCCATGGTTCCTTGTGTACCCATAAACTCGGTAGTCTAGGCGCGGTTAATGATATGGTGGGCGAGTCCTCCACCACGATGGAGTTCGACGTTGTATTGCATGTAACATGCTGGCAGAAGGAGGTATTCGGGGCGGTATCTTAACCATAGGAAAGTATTTATTTTGAAAAAAATTATATACTATTCTACTCTTTGAATTTCATTTATTGTGAGTGCTGGCCTCGCCGCAAGGTTTCTAAAAAAAAAAGTATGCCCCGGTTGGACAACGGATGCAAAAGTTATGCTCGTTTTAGGTTATATGTCTCATTTTTCATGTGCTTACACCCATGGTGTGCTGAACCGCATGGACGAGGGATGTGAGTTACCTTCCATGGTTCCTTGTATAACCCTAAACTCGGTAGCCTAGGTGCGGTTCATGATACGGTGGGCGAGTCCTCCACAGCGATGGAGTTTGACGTTGTGTTGAATGTACATGCTAGGAGTAGGAGGTACTCGGGGTGGTATCTCAACCATAGGGAAGTATTTATTTTTTGTAAACTAATATACTATTCTACTCTTTGAATTTCGCTATCTATCGGTGTTGGCCTCACCACAAGCTTTTTAGAAAAAAAGTATGCCCCTAACAGACAACAGACGCAAAAGTTATGCTCGTTTCAGGTAATAGGTCCCATTTTTCATGTGCTTATACCCACGGTGTGCTGAACCGCATGGCTGAGGGATGCAGGTTACATTCCATGGTTCCTTGGGTACCCATAAACTCGGTAGTCTAGGCGCGGTTCATGATACGGTGGGCGAGTCCTCCATCACGATGGAGTTCGACACTATATAGAATGTAACATGCTGGCAGTAGGAGGTATTCGGGGTGGTATCTTAACCATAGGAAAGAATTTATTTTGAAAAAAATTATATACTATTCTACTCTTTGAATTTCACTTATTGTCGGTGTTGGCCTCGCTGCAAGCTTTCTAGAAAAAAAAATTGTGCCCCAATAGGACAATGGATGCAAAAGTTATGCTCGTTTTTAGGTTATAGGTCTCATTTTTCATGTGCTTACACCCACGATATGCTGAACCGCGTGGACGAGGGACGTGGGTTACCTTCCATGGTTCCTTGTGTACCCGTAAACTCGGTAGTCTAGGTGCAGTTAATGATACGGTGGGCGATTCATCCACAACGATGGAGTTTGACGTTGTATTGAATGTAACATGCTAGCAGTAGGAGGTACTCTGGGCGGTATCTCAACCACAGGAAAGTATTTTTTTTTGTAAAAATTATATAATATTCTACTCTTTGAATTTTGCTTTTTGTCAGCATTAGCCTTACCACAAGCTTTCTAGAAAAAAAAAGTATGCCCCGATCAGACAACAGATGCAAAAGTTATACTCGTTTTAGGTTATAGGTATCATTTTTCATGTGCTTACACTCACGGTGTGCTGAACCGCGTGGCCGAGGGATGCGGCTTACCATCCATGGTTCCTTGTATACCCATAAACTCGGTAGTCTAGGCGCGGTTCATGATACGGTGGGCGAGTCCTCCACCACGATAGAGTTGGACGCTGTATTGAATGTAACATGCTGGCAGTCGGAGGTATTCGGGGTAGTATCTTAACCATAGGAAGTATTTATTTTGAAAAAATTTATATACTATTCTACTGTTTGAATTTCACTTTTTTATCAGTATTGGCCTCGCCACAAGCTTTCTAGAAAAAAAAGTATGCCCTGATCGGACAACGGATGCAAAAGTTATGCTCGTTTTTGGTTATAGGTCTCATTTTTCATGTGCTTACACCCACGGTGTGCTGAATCACGGGGCCGAGGGATGCGGGTTACCTTCCATGGTTCCTTGTGTACCCATAAACTCGGTAGTCTAGGCGCGGTTAATGATATGGTGGGCGAGTCCTCCACCACGATGGAGTTCGACGTTGTATTGCATGTAACATGCTGGCAGAAGGAGGTATTCGGGGCGGTATCTTAACCATAGGAAAGTATTTATTTTGAAAAAAATTATATACTATTCTACTCTTTGAATTTCATTTATTGTGAGTGCTGGCCTCGCCGCAAGGTTTCTAGAAAAAAAAGTATGCCCCGGTTGGACAACGGATGCAAAAGTTATGCTCGTTTTAGGTTATATGTCTCATTTTTCATGTGCTTACACCCATGGTGTGCTGAACCGCATGGACGAGGGATGTGAGTTACCTTCCATGGTTCCTTGTATACCCCTAAACTCGGTAGCCTAGGTGCGGTTCATGATACGGTGGGCGAGTCCTCCATAGCGATGGAGTTTGACGTTGTGTTGAATGTACATGCTAGGAGTAGGAGGTACTCGGGGTGGTATCTCAACCATAGGGAAGTATTTATTTTTTGTAAACTAATATACTATTCTACTCTTTGAATTTCGCTATCTATCGGTGTTGGCCTCACCACAAGCTTTTTAGAAAAAAAGTATGCCCCTAACAGACAACAGACGCAAAAGTTATGCTCGTTTCAGGTAATAGGTCCCATTTTTCATGTGCTTATACCCACGGTGTGCTGAACCGCATGGCTGAGGGATGCAGGTTACATTCCATGGTTCCTTGGGTACCCATAAACTCGGTAGTCTAGGCGCGGTTCATGATACGGTGGGCGAGTCCTCCATCACGATGGAGTTCGACACTATATAGAATGTAACATGCTGGCAGTAGGAGGTATTCGGGGTGGTATCTTAACCATAGGAAAGAATTTATTTTGAAAAAAATTATATACTATTCTACTCTTTGAATTTCACTTATTGTCGGTGTTGGCCTCGCTGCAAGCTTTCTAGAAAAAAAAATTGTGCCCCAATAGGACAATGGATGCAAAAGTTATGCTCGTTTTTAGGTTATAGGTCTCATTTTTCATGTGCTTACACCCACGATATGCTGAACCGCGTGGACGAGGGACGTGGGTTACCTTCCATGGTTCCTTGTGTACCCGTAAACTCGGTAGTCTAGGTGCAGTTAATGATACGGTGGGCGATTCATCCACAACGATGGAGTTTGACGTTGTATTGAATGTAACATGCTAGCAGTAGGAGGTACTCTGGGCGGTATCTCAACCACAGAGAAGTATTTTTTTTTTGTAAAAATTATATACTATTCTACTCTTTGAATTTTGCTTTTTGTCAGCATTAGCCTTGCCACAGGCTTTCTAGAAAAAAAAAAGTATGCCCCGATCAGACAACAGATGCAAAAGTTATACTCGTTTTAGGTTATAGGTATCATTTTTCATGTGCTTACACCCACGGTGTACTGAACCGCGTGGCCGAGGGATGCGGCTTACCATCCATGGTTCCTTGTGGACCCATAAACTTGGTAGTCTAGGTGCGGTTCATGATACGGTGGGCGAGTCCTCCACCACGATAGAGTTGGACGCTGTATTGAATGTAACATGCTGGCAGTCGGAGGTATTCGGGGTAGTATCTTAACCATAGGAAGTATTTATTTTGAAAAAATTTATATACTATTCTACTGTTTAAATTTCACTTTTTTATCGGTATTGGCCTCGCCACAAGCTTTCTAGAAAAAAAAGTATGCCCTGATCGGACAACGGATGCAAAAGTTATGCTCGTTTTAGGTTATAGGTCTCATTTTTCATGTGCTTACACCCACGGTGTGCTGAATCACGTGGCCGAGGGATGCGGGTTACCTTCCATGGTTCCTTGTGTACCTATAAACTCGGTAGTCTAGGCGCGGTTAATGATATGATGGGCGAGTCCTCCACCACGATGGAGTTCGACGTTGTATTGCATGTAACATGCTGGCAGAAGGAGGTATTCGGGGCGGTATCTTAACCATAGGAAAGTATTTATTTTGAAAAAAATTATATACTATCCTACTCTTTGAATTTCATTTATTGTGAGTGCTGGCCTCGCTGCAAGGTTTCTAGAAAAAAAGTATGCCCCGGTTGGACAATGGATGCAAAAGTTATGCTCGTTTCAGGTTATATGTCTTATTTTTCATGTGCTTACACCCATGGTGTGCTGAACCGCATGGACGTGGGATGTGAGTTACCTTCCATGGTTCCTTGTATACCCCTAAACTCGGTAGTCTAGGCGCGGTTCATGATACGGTGGGCGAGTCCTCCACAGCGATGGAGTTTGACGTTGTGTTGAATGTACATGCTAGGAGTAGGAGGTACTCGGGGTGGTATCTCAACCATAGGGAAGTATTTATTTTTTGTAAACTAATATACTATTCTACTCTTTGAATTTTGCTATCTATCGGTGTTGGCCTCACCACAAGCTTTTTAGAAAAAAAGTATGCCCCTAACAGACAACAGACGCAAAAGTTATGCTCGTTTCAGGTAATAGGTCCCATTTTTCATGTGCTTATACCCACGGTGTGCTGAACCGCATGGACGAGGGATGTGGGTTACCTTCCATGGTTCCTTGTGTACCCGTAAACTCGGTAGTCTAGGTGCAGTTCATGATACGATGGGCGAGTCCTCCATCACGATGGAGTTCGACGCTATGTAGAATGTAACATGCTGGCAGTAGGAGGTATTCGGGGCGGTATCTTAACCATAGGAAAGTATTTATTTTGAAAAAAATTATATACTATTCTACTCTTTGAATTTCACTTATTGTCGGTGTTGGCCTCGCCGCAAGCTTTCTAGAAAAAAAAACTATGCCCCAATAGGACAACCGATGCAAAAGTTATGCTCGTTTTGGGTTATAGGTCTCATTTTTCATGTGCTTACACCCACGATGTGCTGAACCGCGTGGACGAGGGACGTGGGTTACCTTCCATGGTTCCTCGTATACCCGTAAACTCAGTAGTCTAGGTGCAGTTCATGATATGGTGGGCGATTCATCCACAACGATGGAGTTTGACGTTGTATCGAATGTAATATGCTAGCAGTAGGAGGTACTCGGGGCGGTTTCTCAACCACAAGGAAGTATTTATTTTTGGTAAAAAATATATACTATTCTACTCTTTGAATTTTGCTTTTTGTTGGCATTGGTCTTGCCACAAGCTTTCTAGAAAAAAAAAGTATGCCCCAATCGGACAACAGATGCAAAAGTTATGCTCGTTTTAGGTTATAGGTCTTATTTTTCATGTGTTTACACCGACGGTGTGCTGAACCACGTGGCCGAGGGATGCGGGTTACTTTCCATGGTTCCTTGTGTACCCATAAACTCGGTAGTCTAGGCGCGGTTCATGATACCTTGGGCGAGTCCTCCACCATGATAGAGTTCGACGCTGTATTGAATGTAACATGCTGGCAGTAGGAGGTATTCCGGGCGGTATCTTAACCATAGGAAAGTATTTATTTTGAAAAAAATTATATACTATTCTACTGTTTGAATTTCAGTTTTTATCGGTGTTGGCCTCGCCACAAGCTTTCTAGAAAAAAAAATATGCCCTGATTGGACAATGGATGCAAAAGTTATGCTCGTTTTAGGTTATAGGTGTCATTTTTCATGTGCTTACACCCACGGTGTGCTGAATCGTGTGGCCGAGGGATGCGGGTTTCCTTCCATGGTTCCTTGTGTACCCATAAATTCGGTAGTCTAGGCGCGGTTAATGATATGGTGGGCGAGTCCTCCACCATGATGGAGTTCGACGCTGTATTGAATGTAACATGCTGGCAGTAGGAGGTATTCGGGGCGGTATCTTAACCATAGGAAAGTATTTATTTTGAAAAAAATTATATACTATTCTACTCTTTGAATTTCATTTATTGTCAGTGTTGGCCTCGCCGCAAGCTTTCTAGAAAAAAAGTATGCCCCGATTGGACAACGGTTGCAAAAGTTATGCTTGTTTTAGGTTATATGTCTCATTTTTCATGTGCTTACACCCACGGTGTGCTGAACCGCATGGACGAGGAATGTGGGTTACCTTCCATGGTTCCTTGTATACCAGTAAACTTGGTAGTCTAGGCGCGGTTCATGATACGGTGGGCGAGTCCTCCACAGCGATGGAGTTTGACGTTGTATTGAATGTACATGCTAGCAGTAGGAGGTACTCGGGGTGGTCTCTCAACCACAGGGAAGTATTTATTTTTTGTAAACTAATATACTATTCTACTCTTTGAATTTTGCTATCTGTCGGTGTTGGCCTCACTACAAGCTTTCTAGAAAAAAAGTATGCCCCTAACAGACAACAGACGCAAAAGTTATGCTCGTTTTAGGTAATAGGTCCCATTTTTCATGTGCTTATACCCACGGTGTGCTGCACCGCTTGGACGAGGGATGCGGGTTACCTTCCATGGTTCCTTTTGTATGCGTAAACTCGGTAGTCTAGGTGCAGTTCATGATATGGTGGGAGATTCATCCACAACGATGGAGTTTGAAGTTGTATTGAATGTAACATGCTAGCAGTAGGAGGTACTCGGGGCGGTATCTCAACCACAGGGAATTATTTATTTTTTGTAAAAATTATATACTATTCTACCCTTTGAATTTTGCTTTTTGTTGGCATTGGCCTTGCCACAAGCTTTCTAGAAAAAAAAAGTATGCCCCAATCAGACAACAGATGTAAAAGTTATGCTCGTTTTAGGTTATAGGTCTCATTTTTCATGTGCTTACACCCACGGTGTGCTGAACCGCATGGCCGAGGGATGCGGGTTACCTTCCATGGTTCCTTGTGTACCCATAAACTCGGTAGTCTAGGCGCGGTGGGCGAGTCCTCCACAGCGATGGAGTTCGACGCTGTAATGAATGTAACATGCTAGCACTAGGAGGTACTCGGGGCTGTATCTCAACCATAGGGATGTATTTATTTTTTGTAAAATTATATACTATTCTACTCTTTGAATTTTGCTTTTTGTCAGTGTTGGCCTCGCCGCAAGCTTTCGAGAAAAAAAGTATGCCCCTAACAGACAACGGAAGCAAAAGTTACACTCGTTTTAGGTTATAGGTCTCATTTTTCATGTGCTTATACCCACGGTGTGCTGAACCGCGTGGCCTAGGGATGTGGGTTACCTTCCATGGTTCCTTGTGTACCCATAAACTCGGTAGTCTAGGCGCGGTTCATGATACGGTGGGCGAGTCCTCCATCACGATGGAGTTCGACGCTATGTAGAATGTAACATGCTGGCAGTAGGAGGTATTCGGGGCGGTATCTTAACCATAGGAAAGTATTTATGTTGAAAAAAATTTTATACTATTCTACTCTTTGAATTTCACTTATTGTCGGTGTTGGCCTCGCCGCAAGCTTTCTAGAAAAAAAACTATGCCCCAATAGGACAACGGATGCAAAAGTTATGCTCGTTTTAGGTTATAGGTCTCATTTTTCATGTGCTTACACCCACGATGTGCTGAACCGCGTGGATGAGGGACGTGGGTTACCTTCCATGGTTCCTTGTATACCCGTAAACTCGGTAGTCTAGGTGCAGTTCATGATACGGTGGGCGATTCATCCACAAAGATGGAGTTTGACGTTGTATTGAATGTAACATGCTAGCAGTAGGAGGTACTCGGGCCGGTATCTCAACCACAGGGAAGTATTTATTTTTTGTAAAAATTATATACTATTCTACTCTTTGAATTTTGCTTTTTGTCGGCATTGGTCTTGCCACAAGCTTTCTAGAAAAAAAAAGTATGCCCCGATCAGACAACAGATGCTAAAGTTATGCTCGTTTGAGGTTATAGGTCTCATTTGTCATGTGCTTACACCCACGGTGTGCTGAACCAAGTGGCCGAGGGATGCGGGTTACCTTCCATGGTTCCTTGTGTACCCATAAACTCGATAGTCTAGGCGCGGTTCATGATACCTTGGGCGAGTCCTCCACCACGATAGAGTTCGACGCTGTATTGAATGTAACATGCTGGCAGTAGGAGGTATTCCGGGCGGTAACATAACTGTCGGAAAGTATTTATTTTGAAAAAAATTATATACTATTCTACTGTTTGAATTTCACTTTTTATCGGTGTTGGCCTCGCCACAAGCTTTCTAGAAAAAAAAAGTATGCCCCGATCAGACAACAGATGCAAAAGTTATACTCGTTTTAGGTTATAGGTATCATTTTTCATGTGCTTACACCCACGGTGTCCTGAGCCGCGTGGCCGAGGGATGTGGCTTACCATCCATGGTTCCTTGTGTACCCATAAACTCGGTAGTCTAGGCGCGGTTCATGATACGGTGGGCGAGTCCTCCACCACGATAGAGTTGGACGCTGTATTGAATGTAACATGCTGGCAGTCGGAGGTATTCGGGGTAGTATCTTAACCATAGGAAGTATTTATTTTGAAAAAATTTATATACTATTCTACTGTTTGAATTTCACTTTTTTATTGGTATTGGCCTCGCCACAAGCTTTCTAGAAAAGAAAGTATGCCCTGATCGGACAACGGATGCAAAAGTTAAGCTCGTTTTAGGTTATAGGTCTCATTTTTCATGTGCTTACACCCACGGTGTGCTGAATCACGTGGCCGAGGGATGCGGGTTACCTTCCATGGTTCCTTGTGTACCCATAAACTCGGTAGTCTAGGCGCGGTTAATGATATGGTGGGCGAGTCCTCCACCACGATGGAGTTCGACGTTGTATTGCATGTAACATGCTGGCAGAAGGAGGTATTCGGGGCGGTATCTTAACCATAGGAAAGTATTTATTTTGAAAAAAATTATATACTATTCTACTCTTTGAATTTCATTTATTGTCAGTGTTGGCCTCGCCGCAAGGTTTCTAGAAAAAAAGTATGCCCCGATTGGACAACGGTTGCAAAAGTTATGCTCATTTTAGGTTATAGGTCTCATTTTTCATGTGCTTACACCCACGGTGTGCTGAACCGCGTGGCCGAGGGATGTGGGTTACCTTCCATGGTTCCTTGGGTACCCATTAACTTGGTAGTCTAAGCGCGGTTTATGATACGGTGGGTGAGTCATCCACAGTGATGGAGTTTGACGTTGTATTGACTATAACATGCTAGCAGTAGGAGGTACTCAGGACGGTATCTCAACCATAGGGAAGTATTTATTTTTTGTAAACTAATATACTATTCTACTCTTTGAATTTCGCTATCTATCGGTGTTGGCCTCACCACAAGCTTTTTAGAAAAAAAGTATGCCCCTAACAGACAACAGACGCAAAAGTTATGCTCGTTTTAGTTAATAGGTCCCATTTTTCATGTGCTTATACCCACGGTGTGCTGCACCGCATGGACGAGGGATGCGGGTTACCTTCCATGGTTCCTTTTCTACGCGTAAACTCGGTAGTCTAGGTGCAGTTCATGATATGGTGGGAGATTCATCCACAACGATGGAGTTTGAAGTTGTATTGAATGTAACATGCTAGCAGTAGGAGGTACTCGGGGCGGTATCTCAACCACAGGGAATTATTAATTTTTTGTAAAAATTATATACTATTCTACCCTTTAAATTTTTCTTTTTGTTGGCATTGGCCTTGCCACAAGCTTTCTAGAAAAAAAAAGTATGCCCCAATCAGACAACAGATGTAAAAGTTATGCTCGTTTTAGGTTATAGGTCTCATTTTTCATGTGCTTACACCCACGATGTGCTAAACCGCGTGGATGAGGGACGTGGGTTACCTTCCATGGTTCCTTGTATACCCGTAAACTCGGTAGTCTAGGTGCAGTTCATGATACGGTGGGCGATTCATCCACAAAGATGTAGTTTGACGTTGTATTGAATGTAACATGCTAGCAGTAGGAGGTACTCGGGGCGGTATCTCAACCACAGGGAAGTATTTATTTTTTGTAAAAATTATATACTATGCCCCAAGCTTTGTAAAAATTCTACTCTTTGAATTTTGTTTTTTGTCGGCATTGGTCTTGCCACAAGCTTTCTAGAAAAAAAAAGTATGCCCCGATCGGACAACAGATGCAAAAGTTATGCTCGTTTTAGGTTATAGGTCTCATTTGTCATGTGCTTACACCCACGGTGTGCTGAACCACGTGGCCGAGGGATGCGGGTTACCTTCCATGGTTCCTTGTGTACCCATAAACTCGATAGTCTAGGCGCGGTTCATGATACCTTGGGCGAGTCCTCCACCACGATAGAGTTCGACGCTGTATTGAATGTAACATGCTGGCAGTAGGAGGTATTCCGAGCGGTATCTTAATCGTAGGAAAGTATTTATTTTGAAAAAAATTATATACTATTCTACTGTTTGAATTTCACTTTTTATCGGTGTTGTCCTCGCCACAAGCTTTCTAGAAAAAAAAAGTATGCCCTGATTGGACAATGGATGCAAAAGTTATGCTCGTTTTAGGTTATAGGTGTCATTTTTCATGTTCTTACACCCACGGTGTGCTGAATCGCGTGACCGAGGGATGCGGGTTACCTTCCATGGTTCCTTGTGTACCAATAAACTCGGTAGTCTAGGCGCGGTTAATGATATGGTGGGCGAGTCCTCCACCATGATGGAGTTCGACGCTGTATTGAATGTAACATGCTGGCAGTAGGAGGTATTCGGGGCGGTATCTTAACCATAGGAAAGTATTTATTTTGAAAAAAATTATGTACTATCCTACTCTTTGAATTTCGTTTATTGTCAGTGTTGGCCTCGCCGCAAGCTTTCTAAAAAAAAGTATGCCCCGATTGGACAACGGATGCAAAAGTTATGCTTGTTTTAGGTTATATGTCTCATTTTTCATGTGCTCACACCCATGGTGTGCTGAACCGCATGAACAATGAATGTGGGTTACCTTCCTTGGTTCCTTGTATACCCGTAAACTAGGTAGTCTAGGCGCGGTTCATGATACGATGGGCGAGTCCTCCACAGCGATGGGGTTTGACGTTGTATTGAATGTACATGCTAGCAGTAGGAGGTACTCGTGGTGGTCTCTCAACCACAGGGAAGTATTTATTTTTTTTAAACTAATATACTATTCTACTCTTTGAATTTTGCTATCTGTCGGTTGTGGCCTCACCGCAAGCTTTCTAGAAAAAAAGTATGCCCCTAACAGACAACAGACGTAAAAGTTATGCTTGTTTTATGTAATAGGTCTCATTTTTCATGTGCTTACATCCACGGTGTGCTGAACCGCATGGCCGAGGGATGCGGGTTACCTTCCATGGTTCCATGTGTACTCGTAAACTCGGTAGTCTTGGTGCAGTTCATGATACGGTGGGCGATTCATCCGCAACGATGGAGTTTGACGTTGTATTGAATGTAACATGCTAGCAGTAGGAGGTACTCGGGGCGGTGTCTCAATGACAGGGAAGTATTTATTTTTTGTAAAAATTATATACTATTCTACTCTTTGAATTTTGCTTTTTGTCGGCGTTGGCCTCGCCACGAGCTTTCTAGAAAAAAAAAGAACACCTCAAAGAACCAGGACCCTTCTGGAGCTAGGACCAGAACCAAAATGACGGCGTCGTCGTCCTCTTTCCATCGCATCAAAGAACGCCTCGTTTGGACGTCGGATGTGGGAGATATCATCAAAACCGTGAAAGGGTGTCGGCCGAATCCGAGACGAACACGGCGACCGAGTTGGTGACCACTTGTAACTGGGGAAGGCCATGATATGCGTGTATCCAGCATGGTGATGTCCTCATCACCAATAGGACAATAGGTGCAAAAGTTATGCTCATTTTAGGTTATAGGTCTTATTTTTCATGTGCTTACACCCACGATGTGCTGAACCGCGTGGACGAGGGACGTGGGTTACCTTCCATGGTTCCTTGTATACCCGTAAACTCGGTAGTCTAGGTGCAGTTCATTATACGGTGGGCGATTCATCCACAACGATGGAGTTTGACGTTGTATTGAATGTAACATGCTAGCAGTAGGAGGTACTCGGGGCGGTATCTCAACCACAGGGAAGTATTTATTTTTTGTAAAAATTATATACTATTCTACTCTTTGAATTTTGCTTTTTGTCGGCATTGGTCTTGCCACAAGTTTTCTAGAAAAAAAAAGTATGCTCCGATCGGACAACAGATGCAAAAGTTATGCTCGTTTTAGGTTATAGGTCTCGTTTTTCATGTGCTTACACCCACGGTGTGTTGAACCACGTGGCCGAGGGATGCGGGTTACCTTCCATAGTTCCTTGTGTACCCATAAACTCGGTAGTCTAGGCGTGGTTCATGATACGGTGGGCGAGTTCTCCACCACGATAGCGTTCATCGCTGTATTGAATGTAACATGCTGGCAGTAGGAGGTATTCAATGCGGTATCTTAACTATAGGAATGTATTTATTTTGAAAAAAATTATATACTATTCTACTCTTTGAATTCCGCTTTTTGTCGGTGTTGGCCTCGCCACAAGCTTTCTAGAAAAAAAAGTATGCCCAATCGGACAACGGATGCAAAAGTTATGCTCGTTTTAGGTTATAGGTCTCACTTTTCATGTGCTTACACCCACGGTGTGCTGAACCGCGTGGCCGAGGGATGCGGGTTACCTTCCATGGTTCCTTGTGTACCCATAAACTCGGTAGTCTAGGCGCGGTTCATGATACGGTGGGCGAGTCCTCCAGCACGATGGAGTTCGACGCTGTATTGAATGTAACATGCTGGCAGTAGGAGGTATTCAGGGCGGTATCTTAACCATAGGAAAGTATTTATTTTGAAAAAAATTATATACTATTCTACTCTTTGAATTTTGATTATTGTCGGTGTTGGCCTCGCCGCAAGCATTCTAGAAAAAAAAGTATGCCCCGATAGGACAACGAATGCAAAAGTTATGCTCGTTTTAGGTTATATGTCTTATTTTTCATGTGCTAACACCCACGGCGTGCTGAACCGCGTAGACGAGGGATATGGGTTACCTTCCATGGTTCCTTGTATACCCGTAAATTTGGTAGTCTAGGCGTTGTACATGATACGGTGGGCGAGTCCTCCACAGCGATGGAGTTCGACGCTTTATTGAATGTAACATACTAGCAATAGTAGGTACTCGGGCTCTATCTCAACCATAGGGATGTATTTATTTTTTGTACAATTATATACTATTCTACTCTTTGAATTTTGCTTTTTGTCAATGTTGGCCTCACCGTAAGCTTTCTAGAAAAAAGTATGCCCCTAACAGACAACGGACGCAAAAGTTACACTCGTTTTAGGTTATTGGTGTCATTTTTCATGTGCTTATACCCACGGTGTGCTGAACCGTGTGGCCGAGGGATGCGGGTTACCTTCCATTGTTCCTTGTGTACCCATAAACTCGGTAGTCTAGGCGCGGTTCATGATACGGTGGGCGAGTCCTCCACCACGATGGAGTTCGACGCTGTATTGAATGTAACATGCTGGCAGTAGGAGGTATTCGGGACGCTATCTTAACCATACGAAAGTATTTCTTTTTAAGAAAATTATATACTATTCTACTCTTTGAATTTCATTTTTTGTCGGTGTTGGCCTTGCCGCAAGCTTTCTAGAAAAAATGAATGCCCCGAAGAGACAACGGATGCAAAAGTTACGCGTTTTAAGTTATAGGTCTCATTTTTCATCTGCTTACACCCACGCTGTGCTGAACCACGTGGCCGAGGGATGTGGGTTACCTTCCATGGTTCCTTGTGTGCCCATAAACTCGATAGTCTAAGCACAGTTCATGATACGATGGGCGAGTCCTCCACAGCGATGGAGTTCGATGCTGTATTGAATGTAACATGCTAGCAGTAGGAGGTACTCAGGGCTGTATCTCAACCATAGGGATGTATTTATTTTATGTAAAATTATATACTATTCTACTCTTTGAATTTCACTTTTTGTCGGTGTTAGCCTCCCTGTAATCTTTCTAGAAAAAAAAAGTATGCCCCGATTGGACAACGGATGCAAAAGTTATGCTCATTTTAGGTTATAGGTCTTATTTTTCATGTGCTTACACCCACGGTGTGCTGAACCGCGTGGCCGAGGGATGTGGGTTACTTTCCATGGTTCCTTGTGTACCCATAAACTCGGTAGTCTAGGTGTAGTTCATGATACGGTGGGCGATTCATCCGCAACGATGGAGTTTGACGTTGTATTGAATGTAACATGCTAGCAGTAGGAGGTAGTCGGGGCGGTATCTCAACCACAGGGAAGTATTTATTTTTTGTAAAACTTATATGCTATTCTACTCTTTGAATTTCACTTATTGTTGGTGTTGGCCTCGCCGCAAGCTTTCTAGAAAAAAAACTATGCCCTAATAGGACAACAGGTGCAAAAGTTATACTCATTTTAGGTTATAGGTCTTATTTTTCATGTGCTTACACCCACGATGTGCTGAACCGCGTGGACGAGGGATGTGGGTTGTCTTCCATGGTTCCTTGTATACCCGTAAACTCGGTGGTCTAGGTGCAGTTCATTATACGGTAGGCGATTCATCCACAACGATGGAGTTTGACGTTGTATTGAATGTAACATGCTAGCAGTAGGAGGTACTCGGGGCGGTATCTCAACCACAGGGAAGTATTTATTTTTTGTAAAAATTATATACTATTCGACTCTTTGAATTTTGCTTTTTGTCGGCATTGCTCTTGCCACAAGCTTTCTAGAAAAAAAAAGTATGCCCCGATCGGACAACAGATGTAAAAGTTATGCTCGTTTTAGGTTATAGGTCTCACTTTTAATGTGCTTACACCCACGGTGTGTTGAACCACGTGGCCGAGGGATGCGGGATACCTTCCATGGTTCCTTGTGTACCCATAAACTCGGTAGTCTAGGCGTGGTTCATGATATGGTGGGCGAGTCCTCCACCACGATAGAGTTCGACACTGTATTGAATGTAACAAGCTGGCAGTAGGAGGTATTCCGGGCGGTATCTTAACCATAGGAAAGTATTTATTTTGGAAAAAATTATATACTATTCTACTGTTTGAATTTCACTTTTTATCGGTGTTGGCCTCGCCACAAGCTTTCTAGAAAAAAAAGGATGCCCTGATTGGACAATGGATGCAAAAGTTATGCTTGTTTTAGGTTATAGGTGTCATTTTTCATGTGCTTACACCCACGGTGTGCTGAATCGCGTGGCCGAGGGATGCGGGTTACCTTCCATGGTTCCTTGTGTATCAATAAACTCAGTAGTCTAGGCGCGGTTAATGATATGGTGGGCGAGTCCTCCACCACAATGGAGTTCGACGCTGTATTGAATGTAACATGCTGGCAGTAGGAGGTATTCGGGGTGGTATCTTAACCATAGGAAAGTATTTATTTTGAAAAAAATTATATACTATTCTACTCTTTGAATTTCGTTTATTGTCAGTGTTGGCCTCGCCGCAAGCTTTCTAAAAAAAAAGTATGCCCCGATTGGACAACGGATGCAAAAGTTATGCTCGTTTTAGGTTATATGTCTCATTTTTCAAGTGCTTACACCCATGGTGTACTGAACCGCATGGACCAGGAATGTGGGTTACCTTCCATGGTTCCTTGTATACCCCTAAACTTGGTAGTCTAGGCGCGGTTCATGATACGGTGGGCGAGTCCTCCACATCGATGGAGTTTGATGTTGTATTGAATGTACAAGCTAGCAGTAGGAGGTACTCGGGGTGGTCTCTCAACCACAGGGATGTATTTATTTTTTGTAAACTAATATACTATTCTACTCTTTGAATTTTGCTTTTTGTCGGTGTTGGCCTCACCGCAAGCTTTCTAGAAAAAAAGTATGCCCCTAACAAACAACAGACGCAAAAGTTATGCTCGTTTTAGGTAATAGGTCTCATTTTTCATGTGCTTACACCCACGGTGTGCTGAACCGCATGGCCGAGGGATGCGGGTTACCTTCCATGGTTCCTTGTGTACTCGTAACCTCGGTAGTCTAAGTGTAGTTCATGATACGGTGGGCGATTCATCCGCAACGATGGAGTTTGACGTTGTATTGAATGTAACATGCTAGCAGTAGGAGGTACTCGGGGCGGTATCTCAATCACAGGGAAGTATTTATTTTTTGTAAAACTTATATGCTATTCTACTCTTTGAATTTCACTTATTGTTGGTGTTGGCCTCGCCGCAAGCTTTCTAGAAAAAAAAACTATGCCCTAATAGGACAACAGGTGCAAAAGTTATACTCATTTTAGGTTATAGGTCTTATTTTTCATGTGCTTACACCCACGATGTGCTGAACCGCGTGGACGAGGGACGTGGGTTACCTTCCATGGTTCCTTGTATACCCGTAAACTCGGTGGTCTAGGTGCAGTTCATTATACGGTAGGCGATTCATCCACAACGATCGAGTTTGACGTTGTATTGAATGTAACATGCTAGCAGTAGGAGGTACTCGGGGCGGTATCTCAACCACAGGGAAGTATTTATTTTTTGTAAAAATTATATACTATTCTACTCTTTGAATTTTGCTTTTTGTCGGCATTGGTCTTGCCACAAGCTTTCTAGAAAAAAAAAGTATGCCCCGATCGGACAACAGATGCAAAAGTTATGCTCGTTTTAGGTTATAGGTCTCACTTTTAATGTGCTTACACCCACGGTGTGTTGAACCACGTGGCCGAGGGATGCGGGTTACTTTCCATGGTTCCTTGTGTACCCATAAACTCGGTAGTCTAGGCGTGGTTCATGATATGGTGGGCGAGTCCTCCACCACGATAGAGTTCGACACTGTATTGAATGTAACATGCTGGCAGTAGGAGGTATTCCGGGCGGTATCTTAACCATAGGAAAGTATTTATTTTGAAAAAAATTATATACTATTCTACTGTTTGAATTTCACTTTTTATCGGTGTTGGCCTCGCCACAAGCTTTCTAGAAAAAAAAGGATGCCCTGATTGGACAATGGATGCGGGTTACCTTCCATGGTTCCTTGTGTACTCGGAAACTCGGTAGTCTAGGTGCAGTCCATGATACGGTGGGCGATTCATCCGCAACGATGGAGTTTGACGTTGTATTGAATGTAACATGCTAGCAGTAGGAGGTACTCGGGGCGGTATCTCAACCACAGGGAAGTATTTATTTTTTGTAAAACATATATACTATTCTACTCTTTGAATTTTGCTTTTTGTCGGTGTTGGCCTCGCCGCAAGCTTTCTAGAAAAAAAAACTATGCCCCAATAGGACAACAGGTGCAAAAGTTATGCTCATTTTAGGTTATAGGTCTCATTTTTCATGTGCTTACACCCACGGTGTGCTGAACCGCGTGGCCGAGGGATGCGGGTTACATTCCATGGTTCCTTGTGTACCCATAAACTCGATAGTCTAGGCATGGTTCATGATACGGTGGGCGAGTCCTCCACCACGATGGAGTTCGACGCTGTATTGAATATAACATGTTGGCAGTAGGAGGTATTCGGGGCGGTATCTTAACCATAGGAAAGTATTTATTTTGAAAAAAATTATGTACTATTCTACTGTTTGTATTTCACTGTTTATCGGTGTTGGCCTCGCCACAAGCTTTCTAGAAAAAAAAAGTATGCCCTGATCGGACAACGGATGCAAAAGTTATGCTCGCTTTAGGTTATAGGTCTCATTTTTCATGTGCTTACACCCACGGTATGCTTAATCACGTGGCTGAGGGATGCGGGTTACCTTCCATGGTTCCTTGTGTACCCATAAACTCGGTAGTCAAGGCGCGGTTAATGGTATGGTGGGCGAGTCCTCCACCACGATGAATTTCGCTATCTATCGGTGTTGGCCTCGCCGCAAGCTTTCTAGAAAAAAAAAACTATGCCCCAATAGGACAACAGGTGCAAAAGTTATGCTCGTTTTAGGTTATAGGTCTCATTTTTCATGTGCTTACACCCACGGTGTGCTGAACCGCGTGGCCGAGGGATGCGGGTTACCTTCCATGGTTCCTTGTGTACCCATAAACTCGATAGTCTAGGCATGGTTCATGATACGGTGGGCGAGTCCTCCACCACGATGGAGTTCGACGCTGTATTGAATATAACATGTTGGCAGTAGGAGGTATTCGGGGCGGTATCTTAACCATAGGAAAGTATTTATTTTGAAAAAAATTATGTACTATTCTACTGTTTGAATTTCACTGTTTATCGGTGTTGGCCTCGCCACAAGCTTTCTAGAAAAAAAAAAGTATGCCCTGATCGGACAACGGATGCAAAAGTTATGCTCGCTTTAGGTTATAGGTCTCATTTTTCATGTGCTTACACCCACGGTGTGCTTAATCACGTGGCTGAGGGATGCGGGTTACCTTCCATGGTTCCTTGTGTACCCATAAACTCGGTAGTCAAGGCGCGGTTAATGATATGGTGGGCGAGTCCTCCACCACGATGGAGTTCGACGTTGTATTGAATGTAACATGCTAGCAGTAGGAAGTATTCGGGCAGTATCTTAACCATAGGAAAGTATTTATTTTGAAAAAAATTATATACTATTCTACTCTTTGAATTTTGTTTATTGTCAGTGTTGGCCTCGCTGCAAGCTTTCTAGAAAAAAAAAGTATGCCCCGATTGGACAACGGATGCAAAAGTTATGCTCGTTTTAGGTTATATGTCTCATTTTTCATGTGCTTACACCCATGGTGTGCTGAACCGCATGGACCAGGGATGTGGGTTACCTTCCATGGTTCCTTGTATACCCGTAAACTCGGTAGTCTAGGCGCGGTTCATGATACGGTGGGCGAGTCCTCCACAGCGATGGAGTTTGACGTTGTATTTAATGTACATGCTAGCAGTAGGAGGTACTCGGGGTGGCCTCTCAACCACAGGGAAGTATTTATTTTTTGTAAACTAATATACTATTCTACTCTTTGAATTTCGCTATCTATCGGTGTTGGCCTCACCGCAAGCTTTCTAGAAAAAAAAGTATGCCCCTAACAGACAACAGACGCAAAAGTTATGCTCGTTTTAGGTAATAGGTCTCATTTTTCATGTGCTTACACCCACAGTGTGCTGAACCGCATGGCCGAGGGATGCGGGTTACCTTCCATGGTTCCTTGTGTACTCGGAAACTCGGTAGTCTAGGTGCAGTTCATGATACGGTGGGCGATTCATCCGCAACGATGGAGTTTGACGTTGTATTGAATGTAACATGCTAGCAGTAGGAGGTACTCGGGGCGGTATCTCAACCACAGGGAAGTATTTATTTTTTATAAAACATATATACTATTCTACTATTTGAATTTTGCTTTTTGTCGGTGTTGGCCTCGCCGCAAGCTTTCTAGAAAAAAAAACTATGCCCCAATAGGACAACAGGTGCAAAAGTTATGCTCGTTTTAGGTTATTGGTCTCATTTTTCATGTGCTTACACCCACGGTGTGCTGAACCGCGTGGCCGAGGGATGCGGGTTACCTTCCATGGTTCCTTGTGTACCCATAAACTCGATAGTCTAGGCATGGTTCTTGATACGGTGGGCGAGTCCTCCACCACGATGGAGTTCGACGCTGTATTGAATATAACATGTTGGCAGTAGGAGGTATTCGGGGCGGTATCTTAACCATAGGAAAGTATTTATTTTGAAAAAAATTATATACTATTCTATTGTTTGAATTTCACTGTTTATCGGTGTTGGCCTCGCCACAAGCTTTCTAGAAAAAAAAAGTATGCCCTGATCGGACAACGGATGCAAAAGTTATGCTCGCTTTAGGTTATAGGTCTCATTTTTCATGTGCTTACACCCACGGTGTGCTTAATCGCGTGGCTGAGGGATGCGGGTTACCTTCCATGGTTCCTTGTGTACCCATAAACTCGGTAGTCAAGGCGCGGTTAATGATATGGTGGGCGAGTCCTCCACCACGATGGAGTTCGACGCTGTATTGAATGTAACATGCTAGCAGTAGGAAGTATTCGGGCAGTATCTTAACCATAGGAAAGTATTTATTTTGAAAAAAATTATATACTATTCTACTCTTTGAATTTCGTTTATTGTCAGTGTTGGCCTCGCTGCAAGCTTTCTAGAAAAAAAAAGTATGCCCCGATTGGACAACGGATGCAAAAGTTATGCTCGTTTTAGGTTATATGTCTCATTTTTCATGTGCTTACACCCATGGTGTGCTGAACCGCATGGACCAGGGATGTGGGTTACCTTCCATGGTTCCTTGTATACCCGTAAACTCGGTAGTCTAGGCGCGGTTCATGATACGGTGGGCGAGTCCTCCACAGCGATGGAGTTTGACGTTGTATTGAATGTACATGCTAGCAGTAGGAGGTACTCGGGGTGGTCTCCCAACCACAGGGAAGTATTTATTTTTTGTAAACTAATATACTATTCTACTCTTTGAATTTCGCTATCTATCGGTGTTGGCCTCACCGCAAGCTTTCTAGAAAAAAAAGTATGCCCCTAACAGACAACAGACGCAAAAGTTATGCTCGTTTTAGGTAATAGGTCTCATTTTTCATGTGCTTACACCCACAGTGTGCTGAACCGCATGGCCGAGGGATGCGGGTTACCTTCCATGGTTCCTTGTGTACTCGGAAACTCGGTAGTCTAGGTGCAGTTCATGATACGGTGGGCGATTCATCCGCAACGATGGAGTTTGACGTTGTATTGAATGTAACATGCTAGCAGTAGGAGGTACTCGGGGCGGTATCTCAACCACAGGGAAGTATTTATTTTTTATAAAACATATATACTATTCTACTATTTGAATTTTGCTTTTTGTCGGTGTTGGCCTCGCCGCAAGCTTTCTAGAAAAAAAAACTATGCCCCAATAGGACAACAGGTGCAAAAGTTATGCTCGTTTTAGGTTATTGGTCTCATTTTTCATGTGCTTACACCCACGGTGTGCTGAACCGCGTGGCCGAGGGATGCGGGTTACCTTCCATGGTTCCTTGTGTACCCATAAACTCGATAGTCTAGGCATGGTTCTTGATACGGTGGGCGAGTCCTCCACCACGATGGAGTTCGACGCTGTATTGAATATAACATGTTGGCAGTAGGAGGTATTCGGGGCGGTATCTTAACCATAGGAAAGTATTTATTTTGAAAAAAATTATATACTATTCTACTGTTTGAATTTCACTGTTTATCGGTGTTGGCCTTGCCACAAGCTTTCTAGAAAAAAAAAGTATGCCCTGATCGGACAACGGATGCAAAAGTTATGCTCGCTTTAGGTTATAGGTCTCATTTTTCATGTGCTTACACCCACGGTGTGCTTAATCGCGTGGCTGAGGGATGCGGGTTACCTTCCATGGTTCCTTGTGTACCCATAAACTCGATAGTCAAGGCGCGGTTAATGATATGGTGGGCGAGTCCTCCACCACGATGGAGTTCGACGCTGTATTGAATGTAACATGCTAGCAGTAGGAAGTATTCGGGCAGTATCTTAACCATAGGAAAGTATTTATTTTGAAAAAAATTATATACTATTCTACTCTTTGAATTTCGTTTATGGTCAGTGTTGGCCTCGCTGCAAGCTTTCTAGAAAAAAAAAGTATGCCCCGATTGGACAACGGATGTAAAAGTTATGCTCGTTTTAGGTTATATGTCTCATTTTTCATGTGCTTACACCCATGGTGTGCTGAACCGCATGGACCAGGGATGTGGGTTACCTTCCATGGTTCCTTGTATACCCGTAAACTCGGTAGTCTAGGCGCGGTTCATGATACGGTGGGCGAGTCCTCCACAGCGATGGAGTTTGACGTTGTATTGAATGTACATGCTAGCAGTAGGAGGTACTCGGGGTGGTCTCTCAACCACAGGGAAGTATTTATTTTTTGTAAACTAATATACTATTCTACTCTTTGAATTTCACTATCTGTCGGTGTTGGCCTCACCGCAAGCTTTCTAGAAAAAAAGTATGCCCCTAACAGACAACAGACGCAAAAGTTATCCTCGTTTTAGGTAATAGGTCTCATTTTTCATGTGCTTACACCCACAGTGTGCTGAACCGCATGGCCGAGGGATGCGGGTTACCTTCCATGGTTCCTTGTGTACTCGGAAACTCGGTAGTCTAGGTGCAGTTCATGATACGGTGGGCGATTCATCCGCAACGATGGAGTTTGACGTTGTATTGAATGTAACATGCTAGCAGTAGGAGGTACTCGGGGCGGTATCTCAACCACAGGGAAGTATTTATTTTTTGTAAAATTTATATACTATTCTACTCTTTGAATTTTGCTTTTTGTCGGCATTGGCCTTGCCACAAGCTTTCTAGAAAAAAAAAGTATGCCCCGATCGGACAACAGATGCAAAAGTTATGCTAGTTTTAGGTTATAGGTCTTATTTTTCATGTGCTTACACCCACGGTGTGCTGAACCGCGTGGCCGAGGGATGCGGGTGACCTTCCATGGTTCCTTGTGTACCCATAAACTCGATAGTCTAGGCGTGGTTCATGATACGGTGGGCGAGTCCTCGACCACGATAGAGTTCGACGCTGTATTGAATATAACATGCTGGCAGTAGGAGGTATTCGGGGCGGTATCTTAACCAGACGAAAATATTTATTTTGAAAAAAATTATATACTATTCTACTGTTTGAATTTCACTTTTTATCGGTGTTGGCCTCGCCACAAGCTTTCTAGAAAAAAAAAGTATGCCCTGATCGGACAACGGATGCAAAAGTTATGCTCGTTTTAGGTTATAGGTCTCATTTTTCATGTGCTTACACCCACGGTGTGCTTAATCGCGTGGCCGAGGGATGCGGGTTACCTTCCATGGTTCCTTGTGTACCCATAATCTCGGTAGTCTAGGCGCGGTTAATGATATGGTGGGCGAGTCCTCCACCACGATGGAGTTCGACGCTGTATTGAATGTAACATGCTAGCAGTAGGAGGTATTCGGGCGGTATCTTAACCATAGGAAAGTATTTATTTTGAAAAAAATTATATACTATTCTACTCTTTGAATTTCGTTTATGGTCAGTGTTGGCCTCGCTGCAAGCTTTCTAGAAAAAAAAGTATGCCCCGATTGGACAACGGATGCAAAAGTTATGCTCGTTTTAGGTTATATGTCTCATTTTTCATGTGCTTACACCCATGGTGTGCTGAACCGCATGGACCAGGGATGTGGGTTACCTTCCATGGTTCCTTGTATACCCGTAAACTCGGTAGTCTAGGCGCGGTTCATGATACGGTGGGCGAGTCCTCCACAGCGATGGAGTTTGACGTTGTATTGAAT